>CM062820.1:814586125-814661125 GCA_031772625.1 Pinus tabuliformis
CATGTTAACACTCTTGAAGACTAATTGAAGATAGAAATAGAACAGGTCCTAAACCTTAAAATCAAGGTTGAAGAATACAAGTGAATTGAAGAATCTCTCAGGAAGTAATTAAAGGAAAACAAAAAGGAAAGAGAAGCATTGGAAGTTGAAATAGTTTCTCTATGAAAGGAAGTAAAAAATGGAAAAACTTTTCAAAACTATGCCAACATTTCAAAGACTTTGGACGAACTCATCAGCAAGCAATGATCATATAGCGACAAGACTGGTCTTGTTTACAAATAAAAATTAGAAAAGAATTCGAGTCCTTCTATGACCATTAAAGAAGATGGATATGCAAAATCTACCAAGCAGATAAATCTCTTAGCTAAATCAAGAGATCAAGACTCGCAGGAAGAACCTTGGAAGACAATTCCTCGAAGAAGATTTCCTCCCAGGTACCAACCTATCTTTTATGGTCATTGTTATTCATGTGGAAGGTTTGGACATAGAGTTGCAGAATGTCGCATGTATGTTTGGAATGAATATAATTTCAGGAGATCCTTCAGAAATGGATATTCCAGAACTTAGCATAATAGCAACAAATTTGATCTTTTGAGAGATGATGTCGAATGTTACAAATGTAACAATTTTGGACATATGGCTAGGGATTGTGAAGTTCCAGACAAGTACAACTATTATCTTCAAAACCCTAGAAGAAAATTTACAGGATCACAAGATAGACACAAAACATAATCTTCTATGGATAACATTGAATGTTACAAATGTCATAACTATGGACACCTAGCTCATAACTACAGGTACAAGATGGAATCAACCATGAATGAAAATATTGATGATGAGAATAAGAACGTTTGGAAAGGAAAACAGGTAGAGGATGAACAAGTACAAGATGAGCAAGAAGGCAATAAGGTCCCAATAGTTATGCTTTCATGATTCGTAACAAATTGTGAGGAATCATTAGCTACTTCAGTCAATGGCTAGAGTAAAGACAATACATTAAATGACACACTATTCTGATCAATTCAACTTATTGACTGCTAGAAATTTGAAGATGAGGAGTCTACGTAACATTATATGACATAAGTCTGCGATTGATGGACAGGTACTTTGAACAAGATGGCAGTTTCATTACATGTTCAGGAAGAGAAGAATAGTCTAAGTATTACAGATTCAAGAAAGGAAGCACTGAAAAGCAATCTCTATGTGAAAGTGGATCAAGACAATATAACGATTATCAAGATATATTAGCAGGATAAAGGAATATTCATATATCAAATCAAGTACATGAAGGAAATGCTCAACAAATTCAAGATGGAAAATTACAAGCCTATCCTTACCCCCATGGTAACAGGTTACAAGAAGATTCATCAACGTATGTAGACCAAAGGTTGTATAGATCCATGATTGGTAGTCTCCTATATATGGCAGCCTCCCTCCCAAATGTAATGTAGGAATTTGGGCAAGTAGCACGATTCCAAGCAGCACCAAAAGAATCTCATATTATTGGCGTCAAAAGAATTCTTCGATACCTTAAGGATACAATCGAATATGGTCTATGGTATCCCAAAGGACATGATCTAGTTATCCAATCTTATACAGATGCAGATTAGGCAGGAAGTGTTGATGATGGTAAGAGTACCAGTGGAGCAGTGTTTTATCGAGGTAGTTTCCTTGTCTCATGGTTAATTAAAAAGCAGTCTTAAATCTCGTTATCCACAGTGGAAGCAGAATACATCATGGAAGTAGCTTGTTGTACTCAAGTTTTATGGATGAAGCAATGTAAGATCTTCAACTTAAGTTTTATGAGCCTATTCCCATCTTCTGCGATAACACCAATGGCATCAATGTCTCCAAAAATCTTGTGATGCATTCCAAAACAAAGCACATTTCAATCAAATATTAGAAATATATGATATACCATTAACATTGAGTTAGTTTGAGTTAGTTAGTTTTTATATACTATTATTAATAAACATGTACTTTAATTATGGTATTTACTTAATGTAACTAGATTCTAAGAATAATAATGCTTTAACTAGAATACTATTTATTATAAGTAAATATAGATTATTTAATAAACATAAATTATTATATAGAACTTATTATTTTAATTTCGAATGGGCCATTACATTTAAATAATTAATAAAATTGATTTATTGTAAAGAACAAATAGAGAAGATCTAGTTTACCAATGAACCCTTAGATTTAAACAATTATACACAGTTACCTATTGTAACGAAATTCTAAGAATAATAGTAATTTAATACTATTTATTTGTATTTAAATAATTTGGGAATAATAATAAATATAGGTTATTTAATAAATATGAAGATATAATTTATTAATGACCATTATATTTAAACAATAAATCTATTATATTATTCAATTAACTAATAATAATGAATTATATGTTTCTATTAATAATAAAATTAGTGGTTTGACTATGATCATCAGGTCAAAATTAGCCGTTGGCATTATAGCCGTTGGAGTCTCTGCACACTCTATTTAATCAAGCTAAGCCAGATTGGTTCTTCAACTTGTCCTGACAATGAACCACACTGGTTGGTTCGAAACGCGTCGACAAAAGATTGATTATGTGATTTTGCCGAAGATTATCTAAACAAATATCATTTCGTTAGAGAGTAGGTCGCTGAAAATAATATCCAACTTGAATATATTGGCACAAAGGAACAAATTGCTGACATCTTTACCAAACCATTACCTCCTTAAGCATTTGAATATCTTTGCCAAAATCTTGGGATTCTCCCAAGTTCTCATTAGAGTCTTTCTCATATCTAATGAAGCAGAAAGGGGGAGTGGAGGTGTGTACAGGTCTGTAGGATGACATTTGTCATGAGGATTTACCCTTTTCCATTGATGACAAAGGGGGAGAGAAGGCAGTAGGAAGAGGTGTCATGATCACAGGGGGAATACTTGTTATTCCATCAATGCCAAAGGGGGAGATTGTTGATCAGTGGTTGTCATTGATGTCAACCTAAGTAGCACCAGGGATACCCCGATCTTGCATGGGTATTTTGAGTTGAAAAATTAATCTATGCTAAGTCAAGGTTCTTCTATATGGATTCTACTCATCGAGACGATTCCGTTGATATACCACCCCGTCCCGGACCATCGCAAGGAAAACTATAACCAAAATCTTTTTTATCTGGCATTAACCTGGAACCACGCGCATCCAAAGCACCTTTAACTAGGATCAATGTAGTTGTATGCAAACCTAGAGCAATAGCCTGACTGGCATTCCCTGACTAGCGTGAATGAACCTACCTGACCATATCTATCTTAATATGTCTATTCTATGTGTATGGCGTATGAACTGAAATGGGTGAACTGTATATAATGCGCAGTAATAACTCACTTTTGGTGTGGCGGTATCACAACAGTCCACCCACGAGCTGTAACAAAGTGGAAGGGTCTGTCTGCATTCAACCTTGTGGCACTGTCTGCCAGGGTATGTAGTATCGTTGCACCTTCGGGATGTGGATAGAATTGAAACCGCAGCTTCAGCTCGATTCCGCTGCAGGGAGCTCAGGAGCAAACACTAGTTTCGACCGGATGGAGGGTTGGCTCCCCTGATCTCTAAGTCAGCAAGCTAGACCCAGCTTCCGTTCCTCGATTGAATAGGAGTGGAGAAGCTCTCTGTGTGAGAACTGGAATGTGAGGAGAAAGATCCAAGCATCGAAGACTCGCTTTCGTGACTAGCTCCTTGGACTCTTTATATTTATATACGTAATTTGCTGATTGGAATCACACTTGTTTGAAGATGCTGCTGGGTACCATTATCACTATTGTCCCAAGCGTTGCCCGGCCGGATCCCGATGAAGGATTACCAATTGCTTTAGAGTAAGATCCCTCACCATATGAATAGTGAGTGACCCCTCCCAGATATTGGTTGACATTGATACATGGATCATATTATACTGTAAAATAACAAGCCTTATGCTTGGGAGCCTCTGATGATTTTATAAACGAAGTTCTGACCATGACCGCAATTATAGAAAGACGCGAAAACGCAAATTTATGGAGTCGCTTCTGCGACTGGATCACTAGCACTGAAAACCGTCTTTACATTGGATGCCCCAAGCACTATGATGCAATAAATATATAACGAGAATCTCCTATAATAACTCACCTTAATGAAACGATACAGACAGATGAATCAGCTAGCACTAAAGCGTTAGGCCAAAGCAAGGGCAGGAAATGCGGACGGAAAAGGCACAGCACCACATAAGCTATAGGACTGGGATATCACTAGAGCAGAGGGCAGTGGACATAGCCAGCACATAAAGTACCTGACATAGACATCTGCGACAGAAGGTCATAGCTTATAACCGGTTGTCATAGACACTCAGTGCCTGTTCTCATTGCCTTACGGTCAGTTGCTTATTGGGTGGGGCTTATGGATGAGCCTGCTTGCGCATCCTCTACAGTTTAAGTTCTCGAGAGATCTACTCTCTTTCAGTAAGTTCAAGTGGTAAGGTTGGTCCCTAAAGGTAAGATTCTCCAGCAAGTAGGGTTCGGCGGGTGATTCGTTCTCTGTTCCAAACTGCGAGTAATTGAAGTCTATCCGGGCGTAAGCCCGTGTTTGCATTAATTGCTATTTCATTTTTACTAGTGATTGGTGTACCTGTTGCACTTGCCTCTCCCGATGGTTCCTGGCACCGAGCTATTTTACCGCAGGGCTTCCCCTACAGTATCGTCACCGCAGTAGAGTTTAACCACCAAGTTCGGGACATCCATCGGTTTGTGGGGGATTTAATGCAGACTTCGACGGAGATCAGATGGCTGTCCATGTACCTTTATCTCTGGAAGCTAGAGCAAAAGCTCGTTTACTCATGTTTTCTGAGACAAATCTTTTGTCTCCAGCTATCGGGGATCCTATTTCTATACCGACTCAGGATATGCTTCTTGGACTTTGGATTTACTATTTACTTATAAGATCTTACACACTTGGGTTGGCACAGCATGGGCTATTACCCCTATTATGCTTAGCTTGCCTTTAACCAACAACCCACCTTTTACCAACCTATATTTCATACCTAACTTACCCCCCACTATCAATGGGGAATAATCACAGGATAAGTCAAAGTGAAAGAAGTGCCGACCCCCATTCAATCTCTTCTTAAATTCTGGTTGTATCAAATCAAAGAGGGTAGTTCCCACGATCCCACGATTGGTGTAATCTATCCAAAAGAAATGGCTCAAGCAAGTAGGGTGAACAAGGTTGGTAGCGAATGGTCATCAATCCATTGAGCGGGGAAATCATGCAAATTGAAGAAGCATAAAGTTTATGCTCATATTGCCGCGAGAACGGAATAACAGGGTCAGCTACCTGGCCAACCCTAGAATTACATGTCGGCCGGGAGTAAACTTCAATTCATATTCTTTCATAAATCGTATCAGATCTAGATGATCTCTCATTTTGAGTTGAGGAGCAAATGTGATCTGATCCTTATCGGACTTACCCCGACATATTCCTAACCTAGAAAATGGAAACTCCACCAGAATACTTTCTAAAAGACTAGAAGCCCATGGTCGTGTAGCTAGTGGTCGTAGCTAGTCATCTAAGTGTTCATGGGTCGTAGCTAGTTATCATAGTATCATAGAGTCATCATAGTCTCAGAGTGAGATGAGGATAGTCTCATAGTGATCTACGGAAAATACCAATAGATAATGAAGAAAGCACCTCGAACTCGAATAAGTGTATGCTCGAGCTCTTCAAGTAGTGGCTCTATAGCTTGGACTTCAGGTAGTGGCTCTATAGCTAGGTCTTTCTTTTCAATCAGAATGTATAGTGAACCCGTGTAAATTATCGTCCGGTCCCCATTCGATTTCCCTTCTCCGTCATACCGGCCTCTATCAGGGCAGGATCTTCCAGGGCAGGATCCACTCCCCGCGCTTTTCTCTCTGAACCAAATTGATCGATGTGCTGATAAGATTAGGGCGTGGAACCAACTCGGATCCACTCCCCGTACTTTCTCTCTCAGCCTAACTGGAGCCATACCCAATCGAAAAAGAATATTATCCAAACGCATTTCAAGTAATTGCAATAGGACCTGACCTGTTGAGCCTTTGGCTCTTCTAGCAATACGAACATATTTTAGCAATTGTCGCTCCGTTAGAATGAATATATTGATGATCTTTATCCAGCATCCATGGCTGAATGGTTAAAGCGCCCAACTCATAATTGGCGAACTCGCGGGTTCAATTCCTGCTGGATGCAGGGGAACCACACATATCCATTATTGATGGAATGGGAAGAAGTATGAAGAATAACACCAAACAATACAATTGAAGCATACCAAGCCTTTCAATAAAATGAATGAAAGGCTTGGTATGCTTCAATTAAGCAATACACGATAGAGAGATATTCATGTTTTAAGTTAGTAACCCCAGTTAGTGGGCTAAGACCCTATGGGGCCGTGGCATGGCACTCATAATTGGTTGTGGTCATTGAATATTCAATAATAAATAATGTTTTTTTTCTCTGAAAATCCCTCCAACATTCACTTGTTGAGGACCCTCTCAACTAAAGACATTCATATAAATAGTGACCCTCATATCCTCCTCTAGTAGGGATTTTGTAGCTTCAAACAAGTCATCTTGGAATGTTCACTACGACTTTGCTTATACGAATATTCCATAGCCTAAATTAAAACCCATTTGAACTGAAATCTTGATGAACCTCGTGACCAAATTAAAGATTTTGGTTCTCTATATTTTCGGAGATATGATTTGATGAATTTAGGGTTTTTGCAGGCTCCTGAATTCCATGTCAAACAGGTGACGTTGGGAAAATCGTTATAATTTTCTGTCTGAGAATTGGATTCAAATTTCGTAAATAGTGACAAACAAAGGATAGACTTTAGCTTGTTGGGTATCATTTTCAAGGCCAAAGGTCGCAAAAGTGACACGTGGAACTTCTTACAAGTTCGCTCTACGGAACCAACCTATAATCAGGTCATTATGGGAGATTGGGAATAACAATTTCTTGAAGAATACAATCTTGATCAGACCTGTGCGGTTGGAAATAGAACTCAGAGGGCTACCACATGATGAAATTTTAGAGCCTAGAGATCCGAAATTACATAGATACAACAAATTCAATATTGAGCTCCTAGAAGGCAAGAAAAAGCATGCATTAAAGAATCACTGCAGTAAGGACCACACATCAATAATCAAGGGTAAGTCTCCTGCAACAAGGTATGTATTATTAGTGTTTAAATTTTAATTTTGAGTATCATCTCTGACATATGTTTTTTTCATGACAACGTAAGTATATATAGGGTCTCGGTTATATCTCTATGTCTCTATATGTCGGTTAATTTTGATACCACATTTCAGATGTCCTATTCTTGATACTGCAAATTTGATGCTACACCAAGTCTGCTAAATCTATATGATGTTGTAATTTCATGTTACTTGTCTTTTCATAGTTGATAGAATGGTCTTTGTTGTTGTACTTAGAACTTGGTCCATCAGAAGTCTATGGATTGTCATCAGTTTTTATTGTATATATCTTTAGGTCAGTTTTGGATATAGTCTTGCATAGAGTCCATGCCTATATCAAGAGTGGGAGTCTTTGTCTACTACTGCAACAAGTCAACAAAAAAAGTGACAAGAACACTTCACGTACGTATTTTAATTTTAATTTGTATTTATTCATTATTATGCACTTACATATGTTTAGCAAGCAGAGGTAAGTTGAAGGGTATTTTGTTTTGTTTTGAGATTGGTTTCGTCGGGCAAATTTTGCATGCAAGTAGAAGAAGATTCAAGTAGAACATCAAGCAATAATTCAATAGCAGAAGTATCAAATCGAAGGAAGCATTGCGTTAGGACATCCTTGAATACATGAAAACCATCCAGATATCGTGAAGTATTAATAAGGCCAAGGGCGATCATTGTAAAGTTTTAAAAGACTCATTTATAAAAGAGTCATCATTGTAAAAGAGTCAAAGAGTTGTCATTATAAAGTTGTAAAAGAGTCATCATTGTAAAGACTGCAAAAGAGTCATTTGTGAAAGAGTGATTATGCCTAGAGTCGAAGAGGCAGTTTTGGGAAGTATAGGAGTCAATGTTGGTATGATGTCATGGTTGGGTTGCAGGTCATAAAGTGATTGGGTATTTGGTCAAGTACACAAAAATCATTATACATCTTATTGTATCGTGGATTATTTTCCCTAGTTTTGGAATCCAGAGTCTTGTCTTATTTCAGTCATTATACGGTGGCAGGGAGGTGCTAGGCAGGTGTATGAAGTCCCCTACAGGTTGGGGCTTGTAGAATTGAGGCTTCTGTGATCCATAACAAGTATATGATAGGGGTTTCGACGTAAATCACATTATTAATCGATTATTGACGCATTTCGAACCAACAAGTGTGGTTCATCGTTAGGACAAGTTGAAGAACCAGATCATGGCTGCATGTTAAATAGGGAGAGAGAAGATCATCCAACATCTATAATTGATTAGAAACAGCTATAATAGACCAAGAAATGGTTATATTTGACTAGGCTAGACCAAAGGATAGGGACACCGGCTATATTTGACTCGACTCGACCGAGGGATAGGGATAGGGAGAATTATTTTAGATAATTTATAAGTTAGTTATTTTATTATTAATGATATCAATGAATTGTATTTAATTAACTTAGATCATTTCAAAAATTAACCCTTTGGAGAAAGAATATATTGCTATTTAAGATAATATTTATAATTAATTTTATTCAAAGGCTCAAATATTAAAATTATATTATTAAAAGATATGGAATGAGTCAATTAATGATTTTTTAGAGGAATAACTATCTTATTTACTTAAGTTAATATTTATAATTAATTTTTATTTGAGGGTTGAAATATTAATATAGTATCAAAAGTATAAATAATTTGTTAGAAGAATAACTAACTTATATAGTTAATTAACCCAATTTATTTAATACTAACCCTTCATATTATATAAGAAGTAAATGTTTATTAAAAGAAAAACTAATTTTAGTTTTTTAATCATTTCTCTTATAACCCCGAGGAGAAATGAGATAATATTTATAATTAAAATATTCAATATTGTAATATTATTTGGACTAAATGGTTTATTAGAAGACTAACAAATGAAGTTAGTTAAATAATCTAATCTTTCTAATTAAAACCTTTAGGAGAACAATTGTTGATAGTTATTAATAGTTATTGAGAAATAGTTATAATTATATAATAATAATAATAAATAATAGCTATAATGTTAACTAACCTATAATAATAATAGTTATTATAATAATAATTAAGTTAATTAAAAAGGAATTATAAAATATAATAAAATTTTACGAACCTGCACTTATTACCAAACCAGAAGGGAATAAATAGGATTACAAAACAAACTGACAAGAACTCGAATAGCGAAGATGAACAAACTAACGGACAACGCAAGGGGCGGGGACAAGGGGCGGGCTAAGAAGAAACGATAGGGATCTAGCAACTGCTAATTTTCCAGCCATCGTCCCTATTGAGATTGATCGACCTCTTTTCAATTTCAAAGGCCTCCCTAAACTTCTGGTGATGAAAAGGGGAAATCTTGGCAATGACACAGGCCTCCTCAATGCAAATATGATGTTTAGTCTTTTCTGCATGTTCTGCCAAGGCAGAAGAACGAATCCTCCCATGTTTTATGTTAGCTGAGTGCTCATGAATTCTTTAATTAATTGAGCGCCCTGTCTCACCAATGTAAGGGTCCCACAAGAGCAAGGAATAATGTATACGCCTTTCATGTCCTTCGGGTCAATAGGGTCTTTTACTGACCTAAGGGGTTACATATGGTGTTAAGGGGTCTAAAGGTAGAGGGAATATCATGCTTCTTAAGGAAGTTGTGGTAGGGTACTGTTAGGTCAAGTTGTGGCTCGCTAGGGTTTTGGGGCATCCATTTAGTTGATTACTGAAGAAACCAGGGTGTTGGGGCGCCCTTCCAATGGGAGCTAGAGAAGAATGCTTTTCTAGAATTCTAGGAAGTTGTTGCTTTCATTTCAGTTGGGGCTGAAGATTAAAGAATTTATTAAAAAAGCGTTCGGTAGCTTTTGACCCAGAGGGGGTTTCCCACCTAAAATTATTGTGCCTATTGTGTCCTTTTTTTTACTGTTATTACTGCATAAAAATTAATAATAATTGAAGATTAGTTAATGCTCTAAAAAGATTTAAAATTGCTAATTGCTAAAGAATATTGATTCACCCCTTGCCCCAGTATTTCCAACAATTGGTATCAGATCTTGGTTCCTTCAATAGAAGTCTCACAACTAGAAGGAGATCATAAAACATAATAAGAATAGATTTCCTTTGTTCAATGGAAATAACTATGCACTTTGGAGTGGAAGAATGCAGGTTCATTTGTTGGCTCAAGGATATGAAGTATGGGAAATCATTGACAAAGACTTCACATCAACCCAGGATGAACAAGGTAAGAAAAATATGGTATGTGATGTAAAGGCTAAAGAAATTATTATCAGTGGGCTTATCGAATTTGTTTATCTTAAGGTATTGAGTTGCAAAACTGCTAAAGAGGTATGGGGCAAGCTTGAAAATATATATGCAAGTGACTCAAAGGTGAAAGAAGCAAAGCTTCAAATTTTCAGGGCAAAATTTGAGAAACTCAAAATGAGGGAAGATGAAGATATTGCTACATACTTTCAGCGTGTTGATGAAACAAAAAATACATTGGAATGTTTGGGAGAACCTATTGAAACAAAAATTGTTGTCCGAAAGATCCTCAGAACCTTGCCAGCATAATCACCTTTGGAATTAAATAATGTGATGCACCTGAGTCTAGAATTGCATTGTCTAGAATCAGATCATGCACATTTAAACTGACATAAAAATGTGGGACATCTCCATCAACTTTTTGACCAAAAAGAAATTTAGGATGATCATCATTCAAATTGACAGTGTCTCAAACTTCTCCTATATTCAATGCTTTAACAATTTGATTCTTGCATAAATCATTCTTAATGAGTTCATTAAATGAGATAGAAATTTTGATTTTAGATATCTCATTTTCTAAATTGAAAGATGATTGACCTTTCTTTACCTCTTTGATGGAAGTTTCTCTCTTTTCGAGAATTTCTTTTGGAGGATTAGCTTTCTTCTGACAAGAAGTAGGTGCACCAACTTGGCCTTTCTTCAGAGGATTCACTGGAACTTTCCTATTTCTCAAATTATACTGTATCTTCACCTCCATGATGGCATTTTGATACCCCTTCTTGTAATCTTCTGAATCCATTTGCATAATATATTCTTGTGGCTGATAAAACAAGTCCTGTTCTTCCTTTGTCAAAAAGACAATGTCCTCTTCTTCACCAAAATAATGAATCTGATCCTGCTCTTCTGCTGCCTCTTCCTCTTCTACAAAATTCTCTTAGAAGGGAGGTATGATTTGTTTCTAATTTGCTTGGTTTATCTGTCCTCTTTTCTTTGTCTGCACTTGAGACCTCCAAAAATTTGGATTTCTTACTGGAGGAGGGGCTTGTTGATCTCTATGAGCAACTTTATTCTCCAAGGTCAATCTCTCCATTAACTTTTCCATAGTTTTCACCATGACCTCCAATTTACTATTTGATGAAGATGAAGACTCCTCTTTAACTCATCTTTTCAGCTTTCATTTTGGCCTTTTTGTTTAACAAATTGGCTTCCACTGCTACAACATTTTTCTGCATGTCCTCCAAAGTGGTTGGGTTCTATTCTCTAATATGATAGGCAAGATTAGCATCAAAACCATTTGGGTAAGCAAGGAAAATCTAGGAGGGAGTTTAATTTCAACCGATATTGAATTATATACTTTCTCAAATCTTGTTGAAAAATCTTGCACTGATTCCCCTAGAGCTCTCTTCAAACTGTCATACTCACCCAAAATCTATAGAGCGTTCTTCTTGACTTCCCATCTTGCAAGGAAACTTTGTTCAATTTGCTAGAAATTATAAATTGCTAGCAATTGGAAAAACTATGAACCATTTCTTCACCTCTCCCAAAAAACTCTGAGCAAAAAGCCTCAACTTAGCATCCTCATGGTCCACCTCTTCCAAGTCTATAAAATCATTCAATTGGCCAAGGTGTTTTTGTGTTGTAGTAACCCATGTGTCATCGAACTAAGGCAATCTCTAACCATAGTTTTGTGGTAAATCATGTAGTGGGCCTTGTAAATTCAATGGAGCATAAAGGGCATCCATGACTGTATGACTTCTATTGACTATTGGGGTCTGAAATGTAGATGAGAAAGGTAAGGGGATTATTATTTGAGAAATTGGTGAGGAAATAAGATTAACAACAAAAGGCACATTAGGAGCACAAATCAATGATATGTTCAATGGGGAAGAAATAGTTGGGATAGAATGTGGTAATTTGGATGATTGAGTAGCAGCTTCCTACAACTGATTAAAAAGATATTCTAACTTATATAATTATGCCCAAATGTCCTTATCTACTTCTAACACACTTTCTTTCTGAAAAGCAATAGAAGGTTGAAACATATAATGATCAAAGACTTTTTCTATCAAACTATTTTATGATTTAGATATGGAAAGGCTTTGCTCAAACTTCAAATCGAACTGAGTGTGGTCTACTGATTCGACTTTCTCGGGTAGAGACAAGGATCTTTTTATGACACTAATATCTATTTCTATTACATGATTTTTTCTTATAAACAACTTCTCTAGACTACTCAAAACTTCCAGTGGATTAGGGTCTAGATTACGTCTACTGTATACTCTTCTTGAAGCCAGATTTCCTACAAGAATTGATTATAGCTTATTCTAAAATCACTAATAGTCGAGTAAATATTCAGCCTATTAGTTTCTAGTTCGTTGTCACCCTCAAGAACCAAATTTTATCTCTAATTGCAGATTTTTCCAGGGAAGATTTCAACTCTCATTCCTTGGCAATGGCGCCACTATGTTATCACTCCGTGATTTCCCTAGGCTTAAAAGAAAAACTCATAGGTAACCACAAACCACTTGGAAGTTGGAATCTAGCCCTTTCGACTTTAGAGAGGGCTCTCTCTGTCTAAAACGTTCAATCACTTCAATATTAGGCTATGTATGGTGATCAGTGGGGTATAAGTTGTAAAGTTTTTCTAGTAGGAAAGAAGATAGATCGATTGGGAAATATGGTCGTAAAAGTTGATGATTTCCAGTGAGAGGATGAAGAGAAATAGGGATATTAAATAGGGGAAAGGTAGGTAGCATTTTTGGAGTTTTTAAGTCAAAATAATTGTAGGAGGGTGAGTAGAAGATAAATGGAAGATGACATACAGAGCATCAAACAAAAGGATGAATTCTACATGTCATTCTAGCAGATAACATAAATGTTTAGCAAACCGAAACAGGGTACTATTTGAAGTGAATTATAAGTCAATATATTTGTTTAGCTAAAAAATAAGACACATTTCAAAGCATGATTGATACAAAATACAACTTACAAAACCAAGAAGAACATCTCCAAAGAAACTAACATAGGAACCCTTGTAAAAATCGGCCTTTGCCCTTACATTCACTGGAAAAATCAAGAAAATTCAATGCATGCAGTGTTATTCCTTCTTAAACATGACCAAACCTTTTCTCAATTACAATTACATCATAACTAGATGAAAGAAAATTATTTCACACCTCTAGGAACTGAATTCCCTAATAGGATTTCAATTTCTACCTAATGCAATGAAAATAGAACTGTTTTTCAGAAAAATACGAACTGCTTGACCAAAGCTTTTTTCAAGAATATTTACATTAAATACCAAGTATAATTCAAGCTTATAAGTATTTAGATGCCTCATAAAATTTACCATGAACATAAAAACAAATTACCACCCCATTCTATGTCACTTTGGTGATTCATGACCTACTACTACATAATTGATTCTTGACTCAAGAGCATCCCATAACTTAATGCCATTATATGTGATAGAGTTGTTGTGGCTGTAGATAATAAATCCCTACAAGTATTTATACTCATTTGATTCCAAAAGAATAAAGTTCCTTGGTATGATCAAATATTTAGTGGTCAATTTGGCCCAAATCCTAGTGAAAAGTGTAGTTACGAAATTGTTATTGTTGACATCCCTGCAAGATTCAATGTGTTTTTTTCCAGGTCATGGGGATCGAAAATTGGGGGGTCCATCAAGTTGTATCTAACATATGCTACCATTCCAGTGTTTGGTGGAGAGGAGTGTTGATTAAGCAGAGAATTTGGATCTGTGAAGACAATCACAAAGGAAGAATGCTCAAACAATGCCCTTGTATATGGTAAGGAGAAGGATTTTTCTTGTATATTATTAAAAGAAGATGATTAAACCATTGGAGACACCTAGGTGGAATGTACAGGGCAGCTGAGTAAAAAACCATTTGAGCATGATAAGGTATGAAAATTGTATTTTGATGGTGCTTATTCTATAGAAGGAAATTGGGCATCTGTGTTATTGTTGTCTCCCGAAGGTAGCTTGATTCCACTCTCTTTGAAGTCGGAGTTTGATGCCACTAATAACATGGTTGAATATGAATCATTGTTGTTGGGGTTGTGAGCTACTAAAAACCTTAACATTGGGTGCTTGTATATGTTTAGGGATTCAGAGATAGTGGTGAAGAAAATCAAAAATAAATTCCAAATCAAGCACCCAAGATTGAATTCCTATAGGAACGAAGTATGGGATTTGCTTGAAAACTTTTTCTTAGCCTTCATTATCCAGTTCTTTCTCGGAGAAAAAATAGGATGGCTGACTCTTTGGCAATTTCTACTTGTAATTTCAGACCTCCCCAAAACCCCTTTCTCAGATACGAAGTTGAGTTCAGGTACAAGTGTTCAATAGTAGACAATGTGAGGCATTAGCAGGTGATCAAAGATGAAGAGAAAATCAAATTCTTCATGGAGGTTGTCGGGGAATTCTTGAATGTGGTGATTGATCAGGAGGGCGAGGGACCAATAGAGGAACAACATGCAAATTAAGAAGGGTCTATTGTTGATCACAAAATCTTGCAGCTAAAGGGAAATATCATCCCCAAATATTTTGTTCCATTGTAAAGGCTTTTCAACCCAAATGATGTGGCTGCTAAGCCAACTAAACAAGACCTTGAGGAGGAGGAGGAGGAGGATTGTAACATTGGCACCAAAGGATATCCTAAAATCATGAAATTGGCTAAAGGAGTTCCTAGGGAATACAAACAAAGGTACATGGACCTTTTTAAGGAGTACATGGATGTGTTTTCTTGGTCATATGATGATTTGAAGACTTTTGATCCCAATGTCATGCATCACAAAATTTCTCTAAAAACTAGAGCGAAGTCATATAAGCAGAAACTTGGGAAGATTAATCCTCTGTTACTTCCATCAATTGAAAAAGAGGTGAGGAAGTTGCTACAGGGTAAGATAATTGTGCCTTTAAGGTACTCTGATTGGGTAGAAAATTTGGTTCTTGTCAGGAAGAATAATGGAGAAATAAGGATGTGCGTAGATTTCAGAAATTTGAATAGAGCCTCACTAAAAGATAGTTATCCTCTGCCTAAAATGGATTACATTCTGCCAAAAGTGGTAGGGTCTGCCCAAATTTTCACGATGGATGGCCTCTCTGGATACAAGCAAGTCATTGTACACCCTGGGGATCATAAGAAAAAACCTTTTACTACACCATGGGGAATGTTTATGTATGCCAGAATGCCTCTTAGCCTCATAAAAATTGGATTTACTTTCCAGAGAGCGATGGATATAGCATTTGTTGGAGAGCGAGATAAATTCATAGTAATCTACCTTGATGGAATAATTGTTTTGTTTGAGTTGGATGAAAAGCACCTCAAGAACTTGCATCTCACCTTTGAAAAGTGCAAAAGGTATGGTCTGTCCTTAAACCTGAAGAAATCTCAGTTTGCTTTAAATGAATGGAATTTATTGGGCCACATTGTAGCAAAGGAAGCAGTAAAGATTGATCCCAAAAGGGTGGAGGCTATTAATAATATTCCTTTACCAAAGAATAGGAAGGAGATTCATGTTTTCTTTGGTATAATAAATTTTTTGAGGAGATTCATACCAAACTATGTTGAAATTATCAAAGAAATCACATAAATGTTGAAGAAAGATAGGGAAGTCAAGTGGACCATAGAAGCCCAAGTGTCATTCTCTAGAATTAAAAAGGCTTTTTCAGAAGCCCCAATCTTAGTCAACCCAGATTATCAAAGATCATTCTTAATTTTCTCTTTTTCCTCTCCTAACACAGTGGCAGTTGTTCTATTGCAGAAAAATAATGAAGGATAGGAACAACCTATCACATTTTTTAGATAGGTATTGCGAGGTGCAGAGATGAAGTATAATCTGTTAGAGAAACAAGCTTATGACCTGGTCAAATCCCTGAAGGCCTTCCGAATTTATGTCATGCAGTCCATTATAATAGTGCATGTTCCAATTTTTGCTATGAAATACATTCTCGTGCAGGGAGATAGTGAAGGTAAGAGGGGAAAGTAGATTTCCAAAATTAAATAATATGACATGGAGATTAAACCCACTAAGTTGATCAAGGGGTAGGGATTGACTAAAATATTATCCAAGGCTAACTGCCTGGCCCTGGGTATAAATTTGCTGACATATAAGGGAGGAGGAAGTGGAAGGGAAGAGGTGCATAAAAGCATTTTGTCCTCCACATAGAAAATTCAGATGAAGTACCTCTCTTCACATTGGTATAAACATATTTTCCATTATTTTCATTTTCTAAATTACCCAGTAAATTTTGACAAAGTTAAAACAAGGCCTTGAGGTTGCAAGCTCAAAAGTTTTTTTTATCTCAAATGATTAGTTGTGTTGGAAGGATCAATGGGGATTATATTATTAGCCTAGTAGAAGAGGAGATTTCCAAGGTAATTGACGAATTACACAATTGCATTTGTGGGGAAAATTACATTTGGAGAGCCACGACCCATAAAACTCTCAAGGTTGGGTTCTATTGACCCAAACTATTCATTGAGGTGCATACATATGTTCATGCCTGTGAGAAATGTTTGAGTTTTGATGAAAAGCAGAAGTTAGTGCCCATCCCCTTGATCCATTTTTTTGTGGAGGATCCCTTCAGGAAATGGGGGCTAAAATTCATAGGAGAAAGACATCCACCATCCAGTGGTCAACACAAGTGGATACTTACAACTACTGATTATTTAACAAAATGGGTGGAGGCCATCCTATCTAGAAATGTAAACGATGTCGTGGTCATTAATTTTATGAAGGAAAATATTCTTGCCAAATTTGGTTGTCCAAGGAATATTATCACTGACAATTATCAGGTGTGTAATTCATCCAAGTTTCTCATTTTTTTGCCGAAAATACAACATCACCGTGGGGCACTCCACCACCTACTACCTACATGGGAATGGACTAGTTGAATATTCAAATAAAACTTTAGTAAGTGTTCTTAAAAAAACCATATCAGAAAATCAAACAACTGAAGTTTATTTTATGGGCCAACAAAGTCACTACCAATAGGTCAACGGATAAGTCTCCCTTTGAATTGGTGTATGGAAAGGATGTCATTTTCCCTGTCCAACTAGCCATGTCAGTGGCTAAAATTATACAAGAGGTTGAGGAGGAACCAAATTCTCTGAGTAGGAGAATAAATTAGCTGGTAGAATTGTAAGAAATCATAGGGGAGGTAACCCAGAATCTAATTAAATATCAAGAAAAGATGAAGGCTCTTTTTTACAAAAAGGAAAGGGACAGACCTTTACAACCAAGAGACTTGGTGCTCGAATGGGATCTTAGGAGAGAGGAAAAAGGAAAACATGGGAAGTCTAATCCCTTGTGGTTTGGACCTTTCAAGATATCTAAAACAAAGGGAAACAACACTTTCATACTAGAAAATTTGGATGGTGAGGTGATTGAACTACCTGTGAATGGGCAATTTCTCAAGCTTGATTTCCAACATTGAAGAAGTTCATTTTCACCCACAGTACATACCAGTGAGCCATTGTACATACCAATAATTCTTTAAGTTCTTATTGCTTCTATTTCATTTTATATGTGCTTGAATAAAATGACTCCATGCTCAGTCACTAATCTGCAGGTTCTCAGCACCTTGCCAATAAGGCATTGTCCCCAATTGGAGTTGATGTTGTCACTTGTCATACCTTCTTATATTTATGTCAAACAATCCTATTTTTCATCCTTGGTGCAAGGAAGGGTGGGAAAAATCTTGGTGTTCCAAAGAGAAAACAAAAAGGGCGAGCCTAAGTCCCAAAGCCATAAAAGAGAGCTGAGATTTCAGAGGCTGAAATCACAGGGAAGGCCAAAATATCGGAGGCTGAAATCACAGGGAAGGTTGAAATATCAAAGGCCAAAATCAGAGGTACCAACATGTAACATATTGGGATTTTGGGATATCAGAGGAAGGAATGTGGAGACATCAACAATTTATTTTAAAAGCTGACCCAAAATTGCATATCGAAGCCTTAACATTTCGGAACCCAATATGTGAAGGAGAAGACCTGAGAGAAAAGTGATATCAGAACATCGGAGTTTCATAACTCTTTAAGAAATGTAGTTCCTTTGAAATCCCTGAGATTTCCGATAAAATGAAATATAAAGGAAATTTTTGAAAAAACCAAGGACCCAAGGGACCCTTTCTTTCTCCTTCGAAGAAGACATATGGAAGTTGGTGATTTGCCCCGAGGAGCAAACGTGGCAGATGGAATCAATATGACATGTTCATATGGTGCACACGTCATAATCAGTTTCGGCATTTTCGGGGACCTAATAAGGAAAATCTGGGTGACACATGTCACCACTCAGGCGACACCATGTGCAGATGATGATGTGAGCATGATGTCATTTCGAAGGTCGGGTTTTTGGAGGTAGGAGTTGTCAAAACTCCAACATAAATGAAAATTTGAAAAAGTTTTGATTCGATGAAGGGGCTTCTGATATATGATAGGCACATGGTCACGGGGATTCAAAAGAACCAAAGGCACAAAAGGGGGTCGAGCACATAAGTGATATAAATATCATCGAAAGAGGGATACATTGTAACTTTGTTTTAATTCCAAATTGAAGAACTTCTAATGAAAGGAGCTCCAATGGAGAGAGGCACTTAGTTGCAAGAATTCAAAAGAAAAAAGGGCAGAGCATGATTGAAAAGGGAAATAGACCCTTGATAAGATCTTGAAGGCTTTAGCACCCAAGCACTAAGCTGATGGTCACGACTCCTGGTCCTATGGTGGAATTGTGATAAGAAGACCAAGAGAACAAGTCTAAGGGAATCAGAATGTTACGATTTCATAATTTTATTTTGAATAGAGTTATGATGGATGAGGGCTCCGAGATCTCGAATGTAGTATTGTGTGAAAGTCTTTAGGTCACAGGAAGTGGTTCTATGATAAATGAGCAATAGGCAGCTAAGAAAAAAGGAGCTAGGGGGATCGGAGTGTTATGACTTCGTAATGTGCTTTCAAATAGAGTTACGATATGAGAAAGCTTTGATACTGTGATAAAGAGAGGATGAAGGATGAGAAGGTTGGTAGCTAATTAAATGTGTGCAGAAGGTTGTTGTCGTGGGAGTAATGGAAACTGGAAAGATTGCTTGGTCAAGCTGAGAAGGATGACGATTTGCAGGAAAATCTTGGTCGTATCTCATACGAGGAAGTAAGCCATCCCTGATATCATGTGTGTGTTACAATGGATTAAATGAAGAAAAATTTCATCAATTCAGAGAAGCCATGTTGCTATACATTTTGATTTGTGTGAAGTGTGACTGAGAATGAATTCTAAGTATGGATATCACTCAAAGGCTTATTCTCAGAGGTTAATTATGCATAAATGTGAACAGTCCTTCAAAGCCCCACAACTCTAGATCATCATCCCATCACAAGTTCAGATAAGGGAGCCTAAATCCACAGGAATCGACAAGGGAGATATTTTACTGTGTCAATCATGACACCTCATGTTTTGTTTATCTTTTGTAAAGATTTGATTTCAAAGAGGAATACAAAATCTGTCAGGATAGCTCGGCCATTCGCGTGCTCAGACAACCAGGAAGTTCAGATAGCTGGATAATTTGAGATATTTTGTAACTATTTGTTTGAAATCTCTCCCTATAAAAGGGAAGAGTAACTTAATAGGAAGGGTTCGAATTTCCTGGTTCCATGAGGTTGTTATTATTTTTCAATTCCCACAGGTCAGGGCTATGACATGTATTTCATTCTGGAATATTAATGAATAATTTCTATTGATTCCACGCATTTGGGATATGCAATATGTGTTCTTTCTCTGTATGAAATTTCATATTTGTATTTTCCCCTTCAGAAATTATGTAATTCTAGTTGTTCGGTTCACTCTTAAGTCATATATTTACTTAGGTTATGAGATAATAGATGGTACCTGTGAGATTGTAGATTTATTTATGTTATGCATTAGTAGATGATACCTACGAAATTGAAAATGTATATGTGTTATGAAATAGCTTATAGTACATGTGAGAGATAAAGTTGATAGCCTTAAAATGTGCTCCATAATTTATACATTTCATTCCTTTTATCTTTTCATGATTCTATTGGGATTTGTTGGATAGGATTCTACGTTTATCCTACCCTCTACATTGGGTTCCTCCCTTGCATTTCTCCCTTCCACTTTTACTGCAACGACAAATTAAGTTCCATTCTCTGTGCATCAACCACCTTATCTGAGCATTTATTCTTAGAAACGATAAATTGTTCATGTTTATATGAAATCTTCCTCCGAGAAAGGTAATTGAACCAAAAATCTAAATCAGTTGACATTCATCTCTTGAGTTGTATCGAATTATCTTCAAGAGAGACTAAGATGTCCTAGGCATGAACCTCTCCTGAATTTGGGGGTTGTCTCTATGAGCTACAACAATGAGGATGAATCCACTTCTTAAATATATTGTGAAAGAAGAATCACAAAATCTACTGGAAGCATGGTTCATATATCCTATTTCAAATAGTGAGTGGGTGTCCCCTCTTGTCATATTTATTACGAAAAATCGAAAGTGGAGGACGTATGTTGATTACCGAGAGATTAACAAGGCTACAAAAAGGACCATTTTCCACTGCCTTTCCTTGATCAAATCTTAGATGGCCTTACAGGGAAGAAATTATTTTCTTTCTTTAGATGGATTCAGTGGATATAACCATATTCAAACTATCCTTGAGGACCAAGACAATATAACATTCACCTACCCATGGGGGACCTTTGCCTATAGGGTCCTTCCATTCGGTTTGTGTAATTCTCTTGCTACTTTCTAGAGAGTAGTGTTACGCATATTTGTTGACCTTGTGCACGATTCCGTTGAGATATACATGGATGATTCCACCCCTTATGGTAATGAATTTCAATAAGCCCTTTCTAATCTATTTAAAGTCTTGAGGAAATGTATTGAAATGAACCTCTCATTGAGTCCTAAGAAATGTGAATGTCTGATTAGTGTAGGAATTGTTTTAGGTCATTTCATCTCCAAGGAAGGAATATAGGTTGACCCCAACAAAATTCCCATCATCAAGAAGGTTCTTATCCCTCATAAACAAGCGATGTCAGAAGTTTCCTTGGGCTAGTTGGGTATTACAGAAGATTCATCAAGGATTTTAATAAGTTGGCCTCACCCCTTTTGGGACTATTGGCTAAAGATACTGACTTCTTTTGGACAGATAAGTGCCAAGAGACTTTTGAGAAGTTGACCACTGCACCCATCCTTAGAGAGCTTAATTGGAAATTTCCCTTCCACATTCACACTGATGCATCAGATAAAGTTGTAGGAGCAGCCTTAGGAAAATGGAATACAAATTGTCCTATGAAATATACTTCATCAATAAGAACCTTTCTAAAGTTGAGTTGAACTATATAGTCATTGAAAAGGAACTTATAGTTGTGGTGCATTCTCTGAATAAGCTTAGGAATTATATCAGTGGATATCAATATTTTTTTCACACTGACCCTACAGCCATCAAATATTTAGTTAACAAGCCTGATGTCTATACTAGAATATTAGATGATTGTTATTATTGCAACAATTTGATTTGACTATTGTTGACAAACCAGGAAAGGAGAATTTTGTTGCATATTTTTGGTCAAGACTAACCTTGCCTGAAGGAAATGAGGATATGGTGGATGATAAAATCCCAGATGAACACCTCTTTTCCATCTATGTGCTATCTCCTTGGTTTGATGATATAGAAAACTAGGTTGTTTGGAGGTTCCCCCCTAATCTATCTTCTAGGGAGAAGAGAAAGATCAATAGGAAGAGTGCCCCATTCACTTATATTGGCTGAAATCTCTTCAAGTTGGGGCTAGATCAGGTTTTGAGAAAATGTGTGAGGGAAGAGAAGGTCTTTGACTTCCTCTCAACATGCCATGATGGACCTTGTGGAGGCCTATTTGCTATTAAGAGGACAACCTTCGAATTTCTACAAGTTGGTTACTGCTAGCCCACTCTCCATTGGGATGAAAGAAGGTAGAACACTAGATGTGGTTAGTGCCAAAGGATGGGAAAGCTCACACCTAAGTATGTAATTCCCATACAACCTCAAGTGACTCTTGAGCCGTTTGAGAAATGGGGCATGGACTTCAATGAGCCCATTGATCCCCCATCAGGAAAGAAGAAGTGTATCATTGTGTACACTAATTACCTAAATAAATGGGTCGAAGCAAAGGTATTAAAGGTAGAAACTAAGAAAAAGGTGGTTGAATTTATGAGGGATAAAATGTTATACAAGTTTGGTTTTCCAAGGGAGTTAGTCGCTAATAAAGGGACATAATTCACCTCAAATATGATTGAAGACATCATGAAGCAGCACCAAATAAAGAATGAGACATCCACTACCTATCACCCTCAATAAAATGGTCAAGTGGAGGTCAGAAACAGAAATTTGGAGAACATTCTAACCAAGTTTATTAGTAGCAGCAGAAAGGATTGGGTAGATAGACTTATAGAAGCCACTTGGGCCTACAACACCACATGGAAAACCACCACTTCATCTACCCGACTTGAATTAGTCTATGGAAAGAATGATTTTCTCTCCATTTAGTTTTAATACAACACCCTAAAAATGGCAGCTCAGTTGTACCTAGACCTCACTGCAACACAACAAGAGAGGTTGCTCCAGCTCAATGGTTTGGATGAGCTCAGATTGCAGGATCTCATGCACACTGAGGTAGTCCAACTACATAGGAAAGTTTGGTATGACAAGCACATCAAAGATAGATCCTTCCAAGTAGGTGATTAGGCCCTTCTGTATGACTCAAGAATCAAATATTTCGAAGGGAAGGTAATGACAAGATGTTGGGTCCCTACTTAGTGGGAAAACACCATGAGAATGGGTTTGTCCAAATCAAACCAATTGATGGGGAAGGTATCCAACTACTTGTCAATGGTTATCAGTTGAAATTTTACAAGAATCCTCTATCAAAGGAGGATTTTACTAGTTCAATAATCAAGGAGTTGAATGTGATTGGGGGCCTCACAACCCTCAGCTCATCTAGTCCCTAATAAAAAAAAAATAAGAGGCCTGGGTGAAAACCTCCATGAGGCACCTGAGGCCAGCTCTAGGGTTTCAAACCTCCTTGAGGCGGCCCATGAGAGAAAAGAAAGATGAGAGAATAAAAAGATCCCTAGGTGAAAACCTCCTTTGAGACACTTGGGGCATGCCTGCATATTGAAAACCTGTTGAGGCAAACTATAGGTCTCAAAAGAGAGAGAGAGAGAGATAGAGATAGAGGGAGACCACAGAGGTCAAGGAATCCTTACATCTATTCTGCTAACGCTTTTCTTTTGCATGGTTCTAGACAGGAAAAGGGGCGACATTTGAAGAAACAGAGTCCACATCCCATTTCTCCAGCTTCCAACCTAACCCTTCCACTCCCTCCACCATGTCACTCACCTCCCTACCTCCCAACATCCTCGAGCAAGTAGCTACACTCAATTCTACCTCAATCCTGCAATGCTACAGGATTATCTTGAACTGCTATAAGATTGACTAGAAATGCTACAGGATAAGGATCTTCTTAGGAAAAGGGGTCAAAACCCATGTTTTTCTTCTGACAATGTTAGAAGAGGTTCATCAAACCCCCTTTCACCTCTCATCCACTCCATTTAACTAACTTCCTTCTCAAGAATCCACCTCTAATTCATAAAAAAAATAAAATAATAATAATAATAAAAAATAAAAATAAAAAAAAATAAAAAATAAAAAATAAAAAATCCTGCCTTCACCCCTTACGAACTTCCATTCTTGTTTTGAGGTTCACCTTGGTTTATCTAAGCCACTAGATACATTTCATGAAGAAACATAAGGTTTGAATGAGGTTTTGGAGGGAAATTTGTGACTGTTATAGGAGTGAAATCAATCCTATAGAAGCCTACATAGATCCAATAGAACTAGGAGCATAGGATTGTTGCAGCTTCACAGTGAATACCTGACCATCCTTGAGCATCAACAAGGCCATCCTTGAGTTTTGTTGAAGAAACATAGTTCTTGAAGAGGTAATAAAGATACTCCAATAGAGGTAGATAGAGCACTCGAATGAACTGCATGAAAAAGAAATTTCATCAGTGAAATAACTATCAAAGAGCATCAACAAGTCTTTCTCAGATAAGGACTTGTGCACGCGAAAAACATGGGAGAAAGAACCTTCAAAGAATAGTTGATCAACCACTAGTTCAACAGCACCATGCATGCATATACAACAATGCGACACCACAAGTAAGCTTAGGTATGACACCCCTCGACTCTTTCCTATGCACATAATGGTTGAAAGTGTTTTTAATGGGCGAGAAAAGAGTTTTATGGGTTGGAGGTGGCCAGTAAACTTGGCCGCCCTCAACTAGTAAGACTATTGTTTACTCAGCCACCCATACAACGTGAAAAATTAAAACTAGAAGAAGTGATAATTATGAGGAGTGGGGATAATGAATAAAAAAATGAAATAAGTGTAAAGGCCAAGTCACCAAGCGCACTGAGCCCACTACCACAAAATGAACTAAAAGGACAATGCCTGACTTCAATGGTACAAATTATCATCCCCAAAATAGTTAGAGAGGTTCATTAAGGCATCAAAGGTCGAGCTAGCTGCTACCAAGGACCACCTAGGGTGCTAAAGATGTGCTACATAGCTGATTTGTAGGTGTTACAAGATCGGACATGGTTGCTACAAAAGTACCATAATTGCTACAGGATTGTAGAGGAGGTGCTACAGGATCGATCCGAGAGGTCGAGAAGAGTCTAAACCCATAATAACTCTCCTCTAAACCCCCGTAAACATAAGGAAATCATCCCAAGAGGGGTAAGTGGCACATTCTCTTCCCAATTTTCATACAATTGTTGAGTAAATTCTACCTACTACAGGAATCCTGTAGCAAACACCTGTAGGCTTGAATTTCTTAAGATAAAAATAAAAATAAAAAATAAATGTTTTCTTGCACAAGAAGGGAGAAGTGGGAGAAGAGATAATTTTCTTGGGGCTGGTAGTATAATTTTCTCTCTCCAACTGAAAGGAAGCATCAATCTCCTTGCCCTAGCTTCACAACCTAAGTTGCTGAGGACAAATCCTTTCAAAAGGTTTTCTCTTTGAATTAATTCAAGAAGGCCACAGTAGGAACCATGGGGGGGAGGTTTCAACCAAAGGGAACCTAGACATCACCAGAATTCATCAGCATCCACCTGTTAGAGACATTTTCCTAAACCATTAGTGGATGGGGTTCTTTCAGAAATTGAAGGGATATTATGATGAGGTAACCCATGAATTTTCCATGGCCCTCCATTCTCTGGGAGAAGACAGTGCCACAATTATCGTTAAGGTACTTGCCATCCATTTGAATGCAGAATTCATCAACAAAGTAACCACCATCCCCTTCGAAGTTTAATGGGGAAAGGAAGATAGGACATTAAATATTTCAACCAAGAAAAGCTTCTTCCTCCTTGAAGAATAGCTTGTTGAAGACAAGAATGGAGTAAGGATGGAAACCTCCACTACCCTTGGGATGAAGTTTCCTACAGCAACTGTAAATACATATCCTGTGAGGGAAGGTTGATTATTGTGTATTCTTATCAATTTAATCTCCTCTATGAGATGAGGTTCCAGGAAGAGCTACCTATTCCAAATAAGCTCAATGTCCCACACTTCCTTCTCCAGTCCATCATTGAAATGAGCGAGAAAGGGAAGGGGGGCACCAATATATTTCCCACCATGGCCTCATAAGGATAATTATCATAGATGCCTTGAACCACCTCAAATCCCTTGTTTTATGGACTAATTTGTGGACATAGATAAAGAGGCCTTCATTGGGACACAAGCCCACTTTGTGACACAACATGAAGAGAAACCAAGGTCTAGTGTTGGAGGTAAGAAATAAGAGGAAGGTTTTGAGAATGCAACAAGATGATGGAGCTTAGTGGAAAGAAGTCGCCTTCACTAAGTGGGCCCGTGGGCTATTTTTGGCACAAAGTCTATTTTTAGACTATGTTTATTTTTAGACATATGGATCATGGTCTATGAGTTGCAGGATGCTATTTGTGGATGATTGGTCATGTTGGTAAAAATAAATGGACTTCTATTTTTAGACATATGGGAGGTTTCTATTTTTAGACTGCCAGGCTAAAAATAGAACAGTCAAATATTATTGTCTCATAATAATATTTAGACTATAAACATTATCTTATCCTCTTTGAGCACTTCAGTTTGAGCTACAAATGTGGCACATGTAGCTGTCAGAAGGAAATACACTTTTCTTGTGGGTCAGTTGAGCTATTGCATGCAGGACTTCAGTTAGAACTCATGTGGTTGAGTTTGGTGGCATTGTTTGTGGAGTTGATGGAGTTGTGTTCAGTTTGACTTGGTTAAACTAGTTGTATTTTAGTCTAACTAAAGAATACACTAGTGATGAGTTGTGTGAATTAATTATTAATTAATTCACTAGTTATTAACTCATAAAGCAACATAAGAATACATCAGTTAACTCAGTGCATGTACAGTTCAGTGGAGACAGGTGTTAGAGGTTGAGATTGCTATTAGTTGTGACTATAGTTGTGCATGAGATTTGCACATGCATGGATGGAGATTTCCCATGAGGCTTTCATAGTATAACCAAAGGAATTCGATTTCACAGAGTGATTGATTCTCTTGCAAGATTGCGCAGTGGAGGCAAGCAAAGCAGTGGAGGAGATTTGAGCTATGATTGATCATATCTAAGCTAGTTTTGTGTGTAACAGGTGGAGATAGTACTGAGTACTTGTGAGGAGTATTGTACTATGTATTGTTACATGTTCTCTATCATTATAATATACATATAGTGTGGGGTTTTCAGCTGTATGCTTTCCCCGGGTTACATACTGTGTTAATGTGTGCATGCGATTGATGTTTCATTTTTTTTAAAGCTGCTAAATTGATGATCAACGTAGAGGAGGTTATGTATTGTGCATGTATTCTGCAATAGTGTATAATCAGGATAATCTCTGTGAATAAGTGATTAATTATTCAAAATTTCTACATGGTATCAGAGCAGTTGATCATCAGATCTACTATTCAGAAAGTGTTTACATTTTATTTCTTCAGGCAGAGTCTGTAATCGGGCCAGGTAGCCTCTGGATTCATCTTTCCTTTGGAAGGAGAGGTATCTGGTAAAAGCCCATACAGTCAATCTCTGTACGAGAAATACTTTGTTCTCACAAATTTTAGATCATATGCGGTTGAGTTTTGAGCTGGTGGAATTCAAATTTGCAGCAGTGTTTTCTTGGTATCAACGTGGCAATGTCTTTCAAAGGATTACGATTGGAGTATGCTCTTGAGGGCAGCTCGAACTATATTGCATGGAAGGACAGGATGGAGGCGGTGTTAGATGATAATGGGCTGAAGGATTTCATAGAGGTTGAGGTCCCAAAGCCTATTGATACTGCGCAAGTTGATGCTTGGCAAAAGAAGAGAGCAAAGTGTCAAAGGATTCTGTTGGAGGGCGTGAAGGATCACATTGTGTCCAGCCTGCATGGAAAGGCTTCTCCATACTTGATGTGGAAAGTGTTGATAGATCTATTCCAAATAAAGAGCGATCAGAGGAAGCTGGTGCTCAAGGATAAACTCAGAAACATTAAATGCAAGAAGGGAGACAGTAAGCCCAAGTATCTCACGAAGTTTACTCAATGCAGGGATGAGCTGGGAAGTGTGGGGGTGACTGTCAATGATGAGGACTTGGTGAGCTTGGCTCTCCTTGGTCTTCCGAAGAGTTGGCATTCCTATCAGGACTCTATCAATGGTTGGGAGAAATTGCCAGGATGGGAGAGACTTTGGTCAGATCTTGTGCAGGAGGAGATCAGGCGGAATACCAGGGACGGATCTTCATCAAAGGGACCTGATGAAGAAAATTGCGCTTTGGCTGCCAAAGCAAAGAAGGGGAAGAACAAGAAAGCTTCTCATTCCGGTGCGAAAGGTAAGAAGTAGGACATGTCCAAGGTGAAGTGCTTTCACTATCACCAGCACGGACACTATGCCACTAATTTTCCGCAGAAGAAGAAGAACAAGCAAGCTGTTGGATCTGCAGCAGGAGAGGCCTTAGCCTCGCAGTTTGAGCTTGATTTTTCATTGATCGCATGCTTGGTATCAAGTGTGATAGGATCGGTATGGTTTTTGGACAGTGGTGCATCTTTTCACATGATAGGAGATCGAGATTTGTTTTCTGATCTGGAGGAGAAAGATCTTGGAGTGCACATCGAGATGGGCGATGATGGTAGATACAGTGCGACTGGTATAGGTACCATTTCCTTTGAGAGGGAGTCTGGTAAACCATTCGTATTGAAGGAAGTGATGCATGTTCCAGGATTGAAGAAGAATCTTATCTCTGTGGCGATGTTAGAAGACAAGGGATATGATGTTGTTTTCAGCGAGGGAAAGGCTTTCCTGCGCAGCAAGACAACTGGAGAAACCCATAAGATAGGGGTTCAAGTCAGGAACCTTTATCAGTTGCGTGTAGATGGCTGCACAACAATGGCATGCAAGGCAGAAGGATTGGTGAGCCGGGATTATGGCGAGCTATGGCACAGGAGATTGGGTCACCTTCACCATGGAGCCTTGAAGATACCGCAGTAGACCACTACTGGGCTTCCTAAAGGCACTCTTACGCAGTCAGATCAGTGCAAAGCGTGTACTTAAAGTTTGTGAAAGCCACCTTTCACAAGAAGGATAGTCATGCCACGATGATCCTTGAGAGAATTCACACAGACGTGTGTGGACCTTTCTTAGTAGCTTTGACAACAAAACACAGGTATTATGTGATCTTTGTTGATGATTTCTCTCAAAAGTCCTGGATCTTCTTCATGTAGAAGAAGAGCGAGACATACTCTAAGTTCTGTGAGTTCAAAGCACTGGTCAAGAAGGATTCGGGGAAGAAGGTGAAGGCTCTTAGGAGTGACAATGGTGGTGAATACATCTCTAGCGAGTTCAAGGATTTTTGCAGCGGAGAAGGGATTCGAAGAGAGCTCATAGCTCCCCATAACCCACAACAGAACGGGGTTTCTGAGCGAAAGAACAGAACGATCATGGGTGCTGCATGGGCGATGTTGCATGATCAGGGTCTACCCCTTCACTTGTGGGCGGAAGCATGCAATACTGCAGTATATGTGCAGAACTGTTGTCCTCACAGGATACTTGGCATGAGTACACCCGAGGAGGCTTATTCTGGTAAGAAGCCTGATATTTCTCATTTGAAGATTTTTGGTGCTAACGTTTACATGCATGTGACAAAGTATGTCAAGAAGAAGTTGGAGCCGACTGCAGAGGTTGGGATATTTGTGGGGCACACTGATACGCCCCACAACTATCGTGTGTATTTGCCAGACAGTGGCAAGATTGTTGTGCAACGGGATATAAAATTTCAGGAGGATAAAGCCATGAAGTGTTCGCTTGAGAGGGAGCCACACTTGCATGCAGATGAGGAGCTATTAGTTCCTAAGGATGAGCCGCAGGACATGGATCAGCCACAGGATGAAGTTCATGGAGTGGAAGAGACCACTCATGCAGCGCCAACCATTAGAGGGCGAAAGCGCTTGACAGAAGCTGAGTGACTGGCTCAAGATGCAGAGAAGGTTGTAGGACCACCTACAGCTCAACGTAGACAGAGACAGTCACCTGATCAGTACACTGGATACATGGCTCTTGTGAGCAAATGTGTTGTGACTGAGCCATCCTCTTTCGAGGAAGCTGTGGAGGATCCCGCATGGGTAGATGCCATGGTGGAAGAGTATGATTCGATTGTCAGAAACAATGCATGGGAGATTGTCCCAAGACCGGAAGGGAAATCAGTGGTGGGTTCGAGATGGATCTACAAAGTTAAGCAGGCAGCTGACGGGAGTGTGGAGAAGTACAAGGCAAGATTTTTTTCCCGAGGCTTTTCACAGATAGAGGGGATTGATTATGAGGAGACCTTTGCACCTGTCGCAAGGTATTCTTCCATATGGACGATTCTTGCTCTCTCAGCGCAGATGGGGTGGAACATTCATCAGATGGATGTGAAGACTGTGTTCCTCAACGGAGTCATTGAGGAGGAGGTGTACATTGAGCAGCCCGAAGGTTTCGAGATCTTCAACAGCGAGTCACATGTGTGCAAGCTCAAGAGAGCATTGTATGGGTTGAAACAAGCACCACGTGCTTGGTACACACAGATAGACAGTTATTTCACCGGACTTGGATTCTCCAAGAGTGAGGCGGATCCTAACCTATACCAGATTGTGGTGGAGGGTAAGTTGCTTATCATTGTACTTTATGTAGATGATTTGATTCTAACAGGTGATGAGCTATTGATACTTTCATGCAAGGATGATCTTGCTAAGGAGTTTGAGATGAAGGACATGGGCCTCCTTCATTATTTCCTAGGATTGGAAATTTGGCAGTGCAATGATGGACTATTTGTTTCTCAGGGTAAGTATGCTCATGAGATACTGGAGAAGTTCAACATGCATGGCTACAAGCCTGTTGATACTCCTCTTCCTGGAGGTTGGAGGAAGGAGGATGCTACTTCAGTAGAAGTACTGGATGCCACTGTTTATCTACAGTTGGTGGGGTCGCTTATGTATCTGGTCAATACACGACCCGGTATATGCTATGCTATTAACCAGCTTTCACAAACTATGGTTAATCCAACCAAGATCTTCTGGATGGCAGGAAAACATGTATTGCGTTATCTTAGAGGCACATTGGGATATGGATTGTGGTACAGAAAGGAGGATGAGGTGAAGCCATGTGGCTTCACAGATGTAGATTGGGCAGGGAGCCCAACAGACAGAAAGAGCACATCTGGAGGGGCCTTCAGTATCGGGTCGACAACAGTTTCTTGGTACAACAGGAAGCAGAGATCCGTGGCACTCAGTTTAGCAGAGGCCGAGTATATGGCAGCAAGTTTGGCTGCATGCGAGGCTATATGGATGAGGAAGATCCTGGTCAGGTTGTTAGGTTCTCACTTGGAGCCTACAATGATTTATTGTGATAATCAGAGTTGCATTAAAATCTCAGCTAATCCAGTATTTCATGATAGATCCAAGCACATTGACCTTAGGTACCATCATATTAGAGATTATGTGCAGTGGAGAGTCATGTTATTTTCATACATTCCTACGGAGGATCGGAATGCTGATCCCTTGACGAAGGCGCTCACGAGGAGCAAATTCGAATACCACCGAGGCAGGATAGGGGTTGCTGATAATCCATATCTTGTTGAGAGGGAGTGTTGAGAATGAAACAAGATGATGGAGCTTAGTGGAAAGAAGTCGCCTTCACTAAGTGGGCCCACAGGCTATTTTTGGTGCAAAGTCTATTTTTAGACTATGTCTATTTTTAGACATATGGATCATGGTTTATGAGTTGCAGGATGCTATTTGTGGATGATTGGTCATGTTGGTAAAAATAGATGGACTTCTATTTTTAGACATATGGGTGGTTTCTATTTTTAGACTGCCAGGCTAAAAATAGAACAGTCAAATATTATTGTCTCATAATAATATTTAGACTATAAACATTATCTTATCCTCTTGGAGCACTTCAGTTTGAGCTACAGATGTGGCACATGCAGCTGTCAGAAGGAAATACGATTTTCTTGTGGGTCAGTTGAGCTATTGCACGCAGGACTTTAGTTAGAACTCATGTGGTTGAGTTTGGTGGAGTTGATTGTGGAGTTGATGGAGTTGTGTTCAATTTGACTTGGTTAAACTAGTTGTATTTTAGTCTAACTAAAGAATACACTAGTGATGAGTTGTGTGAATTAATTATTAATTAATTCACTAGTTATTAACTCATAAAGCAACTGAAGAATACATCAGTTAACTCAGTGCATGTACAGTTCAGTGGAGACAGGTGTTAGAGGTTGAGATTGCTATCAGTTGTGACTATAGTTGTGCATGAGATTTTCACATGCATGGATGGAGATTGCCCATGAGGCTTGCGTAGTATAACCAAAGGAATTCGATTTCACAGAGTGATTGATTCTCTTGCAAGATTGTGTAGTGGAGGCAGGCAAAGCAATGGAGAAGATTTGAGCTGTGATTGACCAGATCTGAGCTAGTTTTGTGTGTAACAGGTGGAGATAGTATTGAGTACTTGTGAGGAGTATTGTACTATGTCTTGTTACATGTTCTCTATCATTATAATATACAGATAGTGTGGGGTTTTCAGCTGTATGCTTTCCCCGGGTTACATATTGTGTTAATGTGTGCATGTGATTGATGTTTCATTGTTTTTAATGCTGCTAAATTGATGATCAACGTAGAGGAGGTTATGTATTGTGCATGTATTCTGCAATAGTGTATAATCGGGATAATCTCTATGAATAAGTGATTAATTATTCAAAATTTCTACAGAAGGAGAGTTTGAGGAGGAGGAGGAAAAGATTGCATAAGAAGAAGAGGAGATAGAAAAGACTGAAGGAAGAGAGGAGGAAACAAGTAAGGAATAAAAAGGGAAGAAGAAGGAAAAAGAGGAAACCCATGGGGAATCTTCTAAGCCTAGAGAGAAGAAGAAGCAAAAGCAATAATTGATCCTCTCACTAGGGAAAACAAAACAAGAGGTAGATACCACCTTGGACACACTTATCACACCTTCCTAATCCAAGATAAAGCACCCCAAGCAGGGCCCTTTGTACTTCAAGAAACAAAAAAGCACAAGGATCAAGAAAGGGAAGCCTCGACCTCCCTCAATAGTCTCAATTACAATTGAGGAATCAGCTAGCCACCAAGGAATAGACTTGGCACATGGGTGAAGGGAAAATTTAGGAGGTCACCTCACTTAAATAAAATGGGAAAAAAATATTTACACCCATGAGAAGGCCCACCACGAGAGTGGTCACAGCCAAGAAATTCAAGGCACAAAATGCCCTGCTACAGGAGAAAACAAAGTTTCTACAGGAAGTTGTAAAAGTGCTACAGGATCAAGAAAAAGTGCTATAGGAGGGGGAAGTAGCATCAAAATAAGTAGAAATAGGTCCACGGGAACTCCAATAGCCAGAACCACAGCCTAACCTTGAGTCCTATTATAAATTTGTGGAAGCAGGAAGGATTATTCTCGAGAAATTTGTAGTACCCCTCTTACTCGAATTAGAAAAAGAGAGGGGAAGAAATAAAAAATGGATGCATATTTAAAAATCAAATAAGGTAGAGGATGGCATGGTCTTATGGAGTAGAAATTGAAACAAATAGGTAGAGAAATAGTTGACCTAAGGTTAAGAGAACCAAGCATGAGAGAACAACTACAATTAGAAAATCAGAGACTAAAAGAGAAGCTACATGAGAGAGAAGAACAAGCCACCATGGAAAGCATGTCCATGGAAGCCATCCCGATGAGCATCAATATTGCAGCAAGAATGTTACAACTCCTGGGGCTACCAACTTTACTTCATCAACTCGAGGTTCGTACAAACTTGGAGGTGACAATGTTGTATACACAAGTAGATGTAATGGGTCCACTCTTTGTCACTACTGAGTTGGGTGATAGACCACTAGGGTTTCTCAAACAAGCCTTCTATTTATTTAGAAGAAGTTTGATTACCAACTAAGAAAGGGGAATTTTACCCTCATTGAGAGGCTCGAAATGCTACCTACTGCAGTAATGAAAGACTGAAATAGATGCCTAAAACACACAAATCATATAGCTATTTGTTAAGATACCTTTCTTTAGAATAATTATAATTTAACACATGTGAAATCCTAACTAACCTAAGCATGAAATCTGATTTAATCAAACACTTAACTGTTGTGCACATGAATAAGCATAACAACCTTTTTCTTTTTCTCTTTTTGTGAAAACATGAATGTTAATCCTTCTTGATTGCATGGCAGGTGGGATAGGTGTAGAGAGAGATGGTTGTGATGGGTAAAATGGCTTTGGAGGCAAACATGGGTCTCCTCCTAGCTTTCGTGATTCATTTTACACAAATCGGCTCAAAACAAGCCACTACAAGTCATCCTACAAGATGTCTATATGATGTCCTAATTCACCTACAGGATCCCCTGTTTTCCTACATGAACAGGCCGAAAGCATAAGGATTTATTGGGATAGTGGTATGGAGCTTAAGGAAGGTGAGTGATGCAAGGAATAAGGAAGGGAAGTGGTTGGAACTCACTCAGAACTCAAACCGAAGTTGTATGATGGTTGGATTTGCTCAACAAGAATGGCAAGTTGTCCTTATGAAATGATGACTTGGATTGTGAACTTAGCGACCTTTGGCAATCATGGGTGGGTATGGTTTGGCTAAGGCTGATGATATGAGGTCTTCCTATAATATTTAAACTCCTACAACATACACATCATTGTTGGCATTTATCCATAAATCATTTCAAAACAAGAAGGGTTTACAACAATATAAAGAAAACAGAATTTGCATTATTTATTTGCCAAGTTCATGAATGGAAATGCTTGAAATATATGATGAAATCACATAAAATATAATACAAAACTTAAGATAACAAAAGTGACAACTGCAACCTATCTTTTAAAACTGAAAGATGCTTACCTAATTAGCATAAAAACCCTATGTTTCATAAGAAACCAGAATTCTGTCTTTTTTGGTTGAATGGGAGTTTTTCCTCAAACCAAGGTCCCTGAAGGGAGGAAGGAGGTAATATCCACCTATTATCATCATTTTTTGATATTTCCTTATCTCTTTAATGCTACTGTTAAATCTATGCACAAATGGAGGCAAACTAATCAAAATCAACAATATTGCAATGTAACAATGCCAAAATCAATTTAACAAGTAATCTGTGAAATAACCTAAGAATACAAGTACAGTAAGAGGAACCTCTACTGCTAGGGTTGGGACCTAACCTAAGATCTTTAGCCTTCTTAGTCAACTCAGTTCTAGATCAAGGGAATGCTCATTTTCATTAACATATCAAAAAAATCATAACATTGTTTTTGTCACAAACCTTCAACTCGAAAGTGCTTAGCTATTTTTCATAAAAAATCTGAATCCTAATGAGTCTCTAGGCCTCTTTGTTTATAAAACTGAATTTTCCAACAACTTCCTTAAATATAGGGAGTCTTGGCTCCCAATATCAAGATTAACTAGTTCTTAACTATCACTAGCTCGGTTGCCAATGATTCTCATGACTCGGCTGCCTACAACTCCGAGCTAGTGTGATTTGATTGAGGGATATTCGAGTGAGTGAGGATTTAATGAGGGAGATCCATCTCCTATAATCTCTCCTTTTTGTCTCATTCGAGTTTCTGCACCTTAGTTAGCCATAATTTTCTCTCAAAAACCTGCAATCAGTGCACATTAGACCACTAGACATAACATCTTACTTTTACTCATCTCATTAAGAAAAATATAATTAAACCATGTAAATAATTATGAGAAGAGTTGATTTTAGTAAGCTTGGAGGTGTATTAAGGTCCATATATTTTACCCAATAATGAGCTTCATCATCACCCCCTACTGAACGTGTTGCTCATCCTCTGAGCAACTCAATCTATTTCCATGTCCTTCATTGCTTTGGTAGCTTCCCTGACATCCCATGCCTCTGTTGTAGTCTCTTCCTCCTTTGAATAAAACCTTGCCTTCTTCTCTATCTCTTCCCACTGCTTTCTTTCTTCTTCTTCTTCTTTTCTTCCTTCCAACATTCCCAAAAGCAATGGTGGACTGAGCCTCAAGCCAATCCAATTGACTTTGAGTCTTTGTAGTGCCTGCTTATACATTGGGGTTTTATTTAGTACCTCCCTCATTCTGTCAGGAGAATGATATTCTCTAATTTTTAGGCTGTAAGGAAAGGTGTTCTATCTCCTTTGGCAGGCTTGTTGGCTGTCATCTCCTAGCAATCTGAGCATGTCTTCAAAGTGTGTGATTGCCTATTCTTGTACAACAAGGTACCTTGGTGCAATCTTGGGATCATTTGCAATGAGGTTGTGGGTGCTGATGACAACCATTGGGTTAGATTGTTCTGCTCTGATCATAAGGGGTTATGCCTCTTCTTTTTCCAATACATTTTTCATCTATGTAGCTCTTGCCTCCTCATGATTCATCCAAGATGCTAAAGACATCAATTGCAAGTCCCCTAGCTTTTGATTTGGGTCCCACACATTTAAATCTGTCAAGGCCAAATTGTGTAGGTAAAACTCAGATATCTTTGCTCTATCTTCCAAGGTGCTTTGATCACAAAGATCAATTAATTGTATATAGTCTTGTAAGGGAATAGTTCCTCTTTGTGCTAGGGTCTTTATCTGGAATTATAGCCATTGTTACTTGAGGTATAAGGCATAAGACTTTGCTGGCATCTTGCACTGGATTGCCTCCATGGAAAAACTGGCCATAGTTTCCAATTGGTTTTCCCTTTCTTGTAGCCACTTCCTTAGCCATGTATTCTCAGCATCTAACTGAAATTTCATCATTACTTCTCTATCTCTTATGCTTCCCAGTTCTCTGCCCATCTCCTACAATTTATCCTCCATGTGGCCTACATCCTCTACCCCTTTTGATTTAGCAATTTGCATCCACCTGTGTGTCCTTGCCCTCTGTTTTTCAAGTTCAAAGAATAGAAGAATGGAAAACTTCTGTGGTATCACCCTACCTCCTTCAATGAACTTGTAGCAGGAGTTGAGGTTTGGCTGTGGGTTAGGTTCTTTCAGTTCTTGGCCTTCTTCCTTTGTTTCTTGTTGAGTAATTCCTTCCCGATCTCTTTTCTATGTTTCTTGTACGTTTGATAGAGTTTCTTGCAGGATGGTCTCTACTTCCTATAGGTCTGACTATGTCTCCTGTAGGAGACCTTTTCCCTTTGATGAGGATGACCTTGTGACCAACCTCCTAACATAGGTGATTAGAGACTTGGGAGAAGCTTGTTTTGATGTTTCTTCTCCTTTAGTTTTCTTTAGAGGGGCTACCTTCTCTTGTTTCTTTGGTGAATCCTCAATGACAATTGGAGTTTTGGTGGGGGTTTGAGGTCTCCCTTGTCTAATCCTAGTGCTCTTTCTTGTCCTGAAGTACAATGGGGTTTGTCTTTACCTCTTCCCCTTTGATTTGACAGGTGTACTTAGGGCAGTAAGAGCAGTTGCTGCCTCTTTCTCTGTAGGCTCTGGAGACACCCTTGGTGATTCTTCTTCCTCTCTATCTTGAGCTGCAGACCTCTATTCATCCTTCTGTCCTTTTTCCTCTTTTCCATTTTCTTTCTCATCCTCTTCTTTTTCTCCTCCTTCCTCTTCTTTTTCTTCCTCTATTTCTTCACTCTGCTCATCGTTTTTTCTTTTGTTTCGTCCTGTGTCTCTTCTTCATTTTCCTCCTCTGTTTCTTATTCATTTTCCTCCTTTGTTTCTTATTCATTTTCCTCCTCTATTTCTTCTTCTTTTTCCTCTTATTTCTTCTTCTCCCTCACTAGCAGTAGGGCTTCTATCATATTCAATAGCTTTAATTGCTCCTTCTGCCTACATGTTTGTAAATGTTTTCCATGCAATAGGTAATCTTAATTTTTGTAGGGCAGCTTCAAGGATGAGTTTGATCAACCCATGATGGGCTAGTTGCTGATGTTTTCCCTCTTGCACTTTGATGCTCATGTCTATCATGGATTGTAGAAGAAAATAGGGTATACTCAATTTGTTATGAGGAGGTGTGTTCTCTCCAAATCTCAGTTCTTGGAGGAGTCTGAAGTGGTATCCATACACTACACTGTATCTCCCTTCACATGAAATATATTTGATGAGGTGGTAACTGACTTCATTCCAAGGGTATGGAATTCTCTCCCTTATAACCCCATTTTTGTCCTCTATTGGCTCTTCTCCTTCCAAAAAGAAGCTTTTCTTTGCAAGGGTGTTGTTACCCTTGTCTTCTTTTCTCCATGGTAACCCTAAAGGGAGTGTAGTGATTTTGCTTATAACCTCAAGGGTAATTGCTACTGATAAATCCTTCACCACAGTAGTGGCACTGGTCCTAGTGAGGGGTATGAGTGAGAGGACAAACTGTCTGGCCAGATCATCATCATATCCTCTCATCCTCTCGAAGAACCCCATCCATTGATGCCTTATGAAAATTTCCACCATAGGAGGATGTTGGTGGATCCTTACTATGTTTGTGGGTTCTCTCTTGTTGAAACCTCCTGCCATATTTCCCTGGTAATTGTAGAGGCTTGTGTGGATATAGTTCAAGAATTCTGGTAGGTGAGGAAGTTTTGAAATTTCACTTTTAGTGACATGCAATACAATTCTTCTATCCTGAGATGGACTGCAAATTCCTAACCAAATTGAGGATTTCCTTCTTTTTTTTCTCAAATGGAAAATATGGAAGGTATAGCTCCTACCTCACTTTTATACGTTCTAGTAAGGATAACCCTTGATTTGACCTCCCTTAGTTCCCACTACTAACTATGTAGGCTAATTCCTCTGTATCATGTAGGCTTCATGTATATTTCCTGTGTGGTGTAGATGTTGAATGTTTCCTATAGGTGTTACTTCAGAATGGCCGAGAGAAACCTTTTCATTCGATGGATCCTCAAAGTTTCCTTTGCTTTCTTTGTATGGGAATCAGTGTTTTATTTCCATTTATGGATGATTGTGGGGTGGTGTGTTGGATGGCCAAGTACGAGCGCCTCCTTTTGGACCGTTGGTCCCACTATCAGTCCATCATTTCACTTTACCTCGTAATCATCTCCCATTCCTATCCTCCGTAACTTAACCATTTTTGGATTTATTCTCTTTTTCCTTTGATTTGACTTATGCCATGTGTGGAGTGGTCTAACTTTTTTCTTCTCATGGACTGGCTGAAGGTGGCCAAGTTAAATGGCCACCTTTAATTATAAAATCAACTCTCACATTATTCCTACAATTTTGATCATATCATACTTATGAGAGAGCATGAGTAAGATGACATACCTGTGGGTAAAGTGCTTCGTTGATGCATGTTGGAGAGTGGTGTCTCTTTGTTGTGCTTTCCAATCTGCATATTTCACTGCGTATTGCCTCTTTTGATGCTTTGTTCCTTTTGATGTGCAGGTTTTGGACCTTGTTGTTGGTGATCTTCTTGTTTCTGCTGAGCTCTGGAGGAGCTTCTTCATCCTTGTAGTCTTTGTGCTGAAGATGGTTGAAATCTCTATGGTTTCCTATGTGGGATAGGCTGCTACAGGATGTCCTGTCGTTGCCTCTCCCTTAAACTTTCATATTTTTTCTCAACTCTGAAGTATAAGGGGTGTTGAAATGAGTGGAGAATGGTGGTATGGAATGGTAGGTGAGGGATGTTTCCTTTGGGTATGGTTCCTCTTTCCTTCTTTTCTCTCTCTTCTGTTTTTTCTTCTCTTCCCTTTTTTCTTTTGTAATATATATTTTTTTGAACTGATTTCTTTGATGGATGCATGGGTGACATGGTGATGAAAGGAATGGTTGTGATGTGGTGAGGTAAATGGCCAAACACAGGCTTGTGTCATCATCTTACTCTCGGACTGCCCTTCTTGTGGTTTTCAAGGTCAACTGCCATTCCTACAAGAAAATCTTGTAGGATTACAGTGAATCCTATAGAAAACACAGAGTTTGTGTGAAATGAGATGGAGGGGTTTATAAATGGAACACTAGGTGAATAATGAAGGATATGGTATGGGTGGATTAAAGCATGGATATTGTAGGTCTTGTTGTCCTCTCATGTTGTGCTCATCCTCCTCTTGCAAACCTGCGAAACAAAATTGCCATCTTTTGTATTTTTTTTTCTTTTTCTCTCTTTTTTTTTTAAACAACTAGTCTGCCTCCAAGGAGGTTTTCATCCTAGTTGCCTACCCTGGGTGTCTCAAAAGAGGTTTTCACCCAGAGATATTTTATTTTTCTCTCCCTTTTTTTTAACACTCTTGGGCCACCTCAAGAGGTTTTCAACCCAACAGTGGGACTCAGGTGCCTCATGGAGGTTTTCTTCCGAGTCTCTTTATTTTTTTCTCTTTTTTTCTTTTCTTTTATTTTTCTTCAAGGACTTAGTGGGGTGGAAACTGACAATTTCTCTACCACCATCACTATCTTGTTGATGCTATTGATGAATTCTTGCCTTGACAAGGGCTTCTTATAGATCTTTAATCTATACCCATTGACAAGCAAAGGGATAGCCTCTACATCAATGGTTCTTATCTACACAACACCATTATCATGACACTTTCTATTCCATAAGGCCCTAACCATATAGTCCTTAACTTTCTTTTAAAATCCTTGTACCGGGAATCATACAGGAAAGCCCAATCACCTTCTTGAAAATGTTTGTCTTTTATATTCTTGTCATGTCAAATTTTCCTTTGAACTTGATTCACCTCTGTGTGCAGGAGGGCTTGCATCCTAAATTCATCTAACCCATTCAGTTGGAGCAATATTTCTTGTTGTGCCATGGTCATATCTAGATCCAGTTGTGCTACCATCCTTAAGGTGTTGTATTCAAATTCAATGGACAGCAGGGATTTCTTCCCATAGACGATCTCATAAGGATTGAAGCTAGTGGTAGTCTTCTAGGTGGTATTATAGGCCCAGGTGTCCTCAACTAATCTGTCTACTCAATCCTTTCTACTACTGTTAATCACCTTGGTTAAATTTCCTTCCAATTCTCTGTTGGTTACCTCCACTTGCCCATTAGCCTGTGGGTGGTAAGGAGTGGATGTTTGGTGCTTGATCTTGTGTTGGCTTAACATATTTTCAATCATGTCATGTAAATTGACTAGGGTACCCAAACTTATAAAACACATTTTCCCTTAAGAATTTAACCACTTTTTCTTTTATTTATACCTTGATGGCTTTAGCTTTATCCCATTTGGTTAAGTAGTCAGTGCACACAATGATGTACTGCTTCTGTTTGGATGGAGGGTCAATGGGCCCAATGAAATCCATGCCCCACTTGTCAAATGGCTCAAAAGTCACTTGCGGTTGCAGAGGCATCTCATCCCTTGGTGTAGGTTTCCCCATCCTTTGGCATCGATCACACTAACTGGTATACCTCCTCACATATTGGTGAAGAGTGGGCCAGTAATAAACAGCTTGTATTACCTTGAATGTGTTTCTTTTGGCTGCAAAATGACCTCCACAAGGCCCATCATGACAAGCTAAAAAGATGTTGAAGACTTCCTCCTCCCTGACACATCTTAGAATTTGATCCAGACCTAGCTTGAAGAGATTGCCCCCAATCCAAGTGAATGGGGCACTCTTTCTTATGATCTTGCTCTTTTCCTTGGAGGACAAGTTTGGTGGAAACTGTGCAGACACCAAGTAGTGTGTTATGTCAGAAAACCATGGAGACAGAACTGAAATGGCGAATAAATTTTCATCTGGTAATTGATCATCAACCATTCCTTCCTTCCCTGCAGGCGAATTAAATCTGGATAAAAAATATGCAACAACATTCTCCTTTCCAATCTTATCAATAACAGTTAAATAAATTTGTTGCAATAAAAGTAACCATCTAATAATCTGGGCATTTACATCAGGTTTATTCATTAAGTATTTAATTGCAGCATGATCGATATGTACAAATGTTTGGTACCTGGTAATTCAATTCCTAATTTATTCAATGAATGCGCAACAACTAGGAGCTCTTTTTTAGTTACTGTGTAGTTCAGCTTGGCTTTCGACAGATTCTTACTAATGAAGTAAATTGCATAAGGTAGCTTGTCATCTACCTAGCCTAGAGCTACTCATATGGCTTTGTGAGAGGCATCAGCATGTATATGAAAAGGAAGAGCCCAATTTGGGCCTCAGAGAATAGGTGCAGTAATCAACTTGTCCTTTAGGGTGTCCAAGGCTTCTTGACATCTTTCTGACCATAAAAATTCGGAGTCTTTGGCAAATAACCCAAATAAAGGAGAAGCTAACTTGCTGAAATATTTTATAAATCTCCTATAGTATCCAGCTAAACCTAAAAAACTTCTGACATCCCTATGTTTTTATGGAGTCGGGACCCTTTTGATGATGGCTATCTTATTTGGGTCTACTTGCAGTCCTTCCTGGGATATTGAGTGACCTAGAATAGGTGCTGCAGTCATCAAGAACTCACATTTTTCAGGACTAAGGGATAAGTTCATTTCAATGCATTTATTCAATGCCTTAACCAGGTTAGAGAGAGCCTCCTGGAAATCACACCCATAGGGTGTAAATTCGTCCATATAAATTTCGACTGCATCATGGACTAGATCTGCAAAGATACTCAGGAATGCCCTCTGGAAAGTGGTAGGGGCATTGCATAAAACAAAAGGAAGGACCCTATAAGTGAAAGTACCCCAAGGACAGGTGAAGGTGGTTTTATCCTAATCCTCTAGGCTAATATGGATTTGAATGTACCCTCTGAACCCATCTAAGAAAGAGAAAAACTTTTTCCCTGCTAGGCCATATAACACTTGGTCACTGAAAGGTAGAGGGAAATGGTCCTTCTTTGTTGCTTTGTTTAACTCTCTGTAATCAACACAATTCCTCCACTTTCCATTTTTCTTTGGAACCAACACCAAAGGAGACACCCACTCACTATACGAGATAGGGTAAACAAATCCTCCATCCTTCATATTTTTCAACTCTTCTTTGACTATATCCTTGAGAGCTAGATTCGTTCTCCTTTGAGGTTGTCCGACTGGTTTGCAACCGTCTTTCATGTAAATGTGGTGAGTACACACTGAGGGGTGAAATCCCTTCATTTCTTTGTAATTCCAAGCAAATGCATCCAAATGCTCTCTTAGCATATTACATAACTCTTCTTCTTGGTGTACAGAGAGAGAGGGGTTGATTTTCAGTGTTCTTTTACGGCCGAATTCTATTGTCTTGACACGAGTAGGTTTTGAGTCAACTAAGCATAGATTAATCTGATAGTTGTTATTGGTTTCCTTCACTACTTCCTCCAAAGACATGGTTTTGGGAGTTGGATTTTGGAGGATGTGTTCAATCAAATCATCTTCATCAGGTTGTCCTCCTCCTATGTCAGTTTCTGGGGTATAGAGTTGGGAAGAGTAGACTTCATCTTCTTCCTCCGCTTCTAGCCATAAAGGTAAATCATGTTCTAAATATGGCTGAGAAGGAGGGTACAGGACCAACTGCTTGGATAGATGCCGATTTTTTAGAGTCATGTTTCTAGCCCTGCGGCTTATGTAGGCATCGACAGTGGCTAACCAAGGCCTCCCAAGTATGAGATGATAACCATTAATTTTGGTCTTAGGCTGGAGAACTAAGAATTCTATAAGGTACTCCCAAGAGTCAATGGGGACTATCACATCCTCAACAATCCCCTTGGGGGATACTATGGATCGTTATGCAAGTTGAAAGACTATCGTCGTCTTTCTCAATAAACCCTGGAGATTCAGCTTGAGCATGGTGTCCTTATTCATTACATTAATGGAAACCCCAAGATCAATCGAAGTATGTGGGACAATGGTGCCATTGATGTGTACATCTACTACAGGGCTTCCAGGGTTTAAATACTTTGGGAAAATTACCTGCCCCAACATTAAGTCGGACAAATGTCCAATGAAATTAATGGTAGGGGTGTCTGTTTTTCGCCTCCTTGGATATTTTAAACACTTCTCTTTAATCAGTTTGTTGTAAATATGTACATCCTTAATAGCTTGGAGAAGTGGGATTTTGACACATAGATTTTTCAATTCACCCAGAAGTTCATTCTCTTCTGGGGTATGCTGGACTGGATGAGTTAATATTTCAGGAAAGGGTGGTGGATTCAATCTAGGCATACTTTCCTCTCTTTCCTCCTCACTCTCCCTAGGTGGAGATGGAGGTTGGTTATCTGAGAGCACTCTCCCAAACCTAAAGTTGATTTGCTAAATTTCCACAGCATAAACAGGGTAGGATGTCTCTCTACTGTAGACCTGTTATTCTTGTCTATTGTTCGGGTTCAGGTTTGGTTGGGCAGGCATCTGAGGTTGTTTAGGTGGAGCGGGGTGTAAAAGTTGTGGTTTAGATGAAGGTGAAGGTAATAAATCTGGAGCATTTTTGTATGGGGGCCTCCACCCCTAGGGTGGTGCATTCCACTAAGGCTATGGAGGAGTATATAGATGAAATGGATGGTTGGTTAGTTGGGAATGGTACTGAGGTGAAAAAGACCAGGGATAAGGTGTATACTAGGAGGGATGAGAAGGGGGGGCCCAAGAGGGAATGGATGTGTTTTGGTTATGGTTGTAATATGCATAGGATGACCCTTTCATGCCCTTCTGGTATGGTCGAGGCCCCATGAGGCCTCCTTTGATTTATGTAGAAGAGTTGTTCAGTCACCCCTTCATTTCCCTGATACACAACTTCTAGTCCAAGTAGATAAGGGCACTTGTCTGTGGAGTGGTTTTCTTCACAAACCTAGCAGATTTCTATAAGGTTTAATGGACATTCATTTCTAGGGTGCCTCCTTGTGCATCTAGGGCAAAATATGGATAATTCTCTCTCTTCTTCCTCCTGCTTCCTCTTGATTTGCATAGTGTCCATTTGTAGGGCAAGGGTTTGCAGAATTTCACTCTTAAAATCTTCCAACATGTTTCCAATTTCACTTTTTATAGATTTGTTGGAAGAGGATGAGCTGGCCACTATTTGACTAATCTTGCCCTTTTTTATAGATGCCCTAGAATGGTTCTTAAAAACAGTCATGATATCCTCATAGGGTAGCTGGTAGATGTCCCCTCCTGATAGGAGGTTTAGGGTATCCCGAAGATCTTCCCTGATCCCCCTGATTAGGACTAGCTTAAGTGACTCAGGATCAAGTGTGCACTTGGCCCTTTTATAGCTGAGCTAGAATATTTCCTCATAATCCTCTACGGACTCATCATGCCCCAGGGTCATTCTAAAAATTTCCTCTTTGGTGTCTTTGGACCTACAATAGTCCTTATACTTGTTGTTGAAATATTGTTGCATCTGAGCCTAGGTGGTGATACTATCCCAAAGTAAACCCATGAACCAACATAGAGATGCATCCTTGAGAGTGGATGGGAATAATTTCAACTTCTGATCATTAGTGGTGTAATCATAAGTTCTACATATGACAGCAAATTCAAACAAGAAAGTATCTAGATCTTCTGAGGTCAGGCCATGGAAGTGAGGAAGAGCAGAGGGGCTTATGTTTTTCATCTTGGCATCCCCATTGGTTTCTCTGATGGGAAAATCACCCTCAATTCTTTCTCTATTTCCCCTTTCATTTCTATTTTCAGCCATTATGTCAGTTGGAATGGGTTCTTCTTCTTCCCCTATAGGCTCTTCAAAAATCTCTGGTTGTTCACCTAAGGGGTCCTCTAATTCACAACCACCGAAGAAGAGGGAAGGTTGGTTGTTTGAAGTGGTGGGGGTATTTGGTAGAAATTTTCCTAAGTTATCCCTATTCCTACGAGGCATGAAAGAAGTGTTTTGTTTTGTTTTTCAAGTTTTAAGACTAAGTGCAGAATGTTGAAATTAGATGACAATGAATTCCTCTTCAGTTGGATTGAGATCCTATTATTCATCTTGCGATCGTAACAAGACAGCCTTAGTTAGAATATGGATAGGAATGCATTTAATGAATTCAATTTTGTTTGTTTAAATGCTATAAATCCATGTGTGCTCACAAAGGCTGATGACTTGAGAGAGTTCAGAGGAACAACTGTGCTGATTGTGATCTCCATATTTTGAATAATAAGAGAACTAATACCATTGCTCCGTGGATGTTTCCATCATGAGGTGAAGGAGGGTTTTACCACGTAAATCTGTGTGTTTATAATTTTGTTTATTTTTCCATTGTTTTTCTTATTGGTATTTTATATATTTTCCAATGTATGGCTGTAAGGATTACAACAAGTGGTATCAGAGCGGTTGGAGGCCGCCGAAGGGGTTTACAGGATGCACGACAGAGGTTCTGAAGATTTTTGGTAGTGATGGCGAAGACACAGAGTTAGAAATTCGAGATTGAGAAATTTGATAGGAGCAATAACTTCGCATTATGGAAGATCAAGATGCGGGATATACTATGTGTGCAGGGTGTTGTGAAGGCACTCACAGGAAAGGTAAAGAAACCCGCGAGTATGGATGATGACGACTAGGAGGAAATGGAAATTTGAGCTCTCATTGTTATTCGATTGTGCTTGGCCGACGATGTATTATTCAACATCATGTCTGAAACAACAGCAGCAGGGCTCTGGACAAAACTAGAGAGCTTGTACATGACTAAATCCTTGATGAACAGAATCCTCCTGAAGCGTTAGCTGTTTACCTTGCGTATGAAGGAAGGTATGACAATATCAGAACATTTAAATACTTTTAATACTCTTATTTGTAAATTGGAAAGCATGTGTGACAAAATTTCAAATGAAGATAAGGCGGTTATACTATTAAGTTCTCTGTCTGAATCTTGGGATCATTTCGTAACCTCTATTAGTTTTAGTTCTAACGAGGCTATTAGCTTTGATGATATTGTTGGAGCTATGATTTCTGAGGAGACCCGAAAGAGATATTCTCTGGAAACTTCAACATCAGAAGTTATGATGGCCGAAGGCAGAACTACTAAAAGGGGATAGCATTCGAAGGGCACAACTAGATCCAAGTCGAAGGGAAAAAAGAGCAAATTGAAGTGGTGGTTCTGCAACAAATCAGGACACCTCAAGAAATATTGCTAGAAACATAAAGAAGCATCTAAGGAGGAGGACTCTACAAAGGAGGCTAACATAGCCGAGAAGGATTCAGGTATGTTTGATGAGGTATTATCTACATCTATTGTCTCACAGTACCATTATTACTGGTTAATTGATTTTGGGGCATCCCATCACATATGTCTACATAGGAATTGGTATTCTACGTATCAATCTATTGATGACGGGGTAGTTTACATGGGTAATGATGTTACATGTCAAACTGTTGGGATAGGGAGTATCAGAATTAATATGTATGATAGGATTGTTAGAACACTGACAGTTGTGAGACATGTGCTTGTCCTTAAAAGGAATTTGATATATTTGGGAGTTATAGATTCTAATGGATATAAGGGTTCAGTTCAAGGTTGAGTTTTGAAGACATCAAGAGGTATCTTGATTGTCATGAAATCTAACAAAGTCGGGAACCTGTATAAACTTGAAGGGAGAATAGAAATCGATCATGCAACAGTTGCATCAGAGAATGCAGGAGAATTCACTCGCTTATGGCATCAATGATTGGGCCATATCAGTGAGAAAGGAACGAAGGTACTTGCTGATCATAGACTACTTCCAAGTTTAAAAACTGTAGATTTGAAGTTCTATGAGCATTGTATTTATGGGAAACAAGCTAGACAGAAATTTAAATCTACAGTTTTTAAACTAGGAAGTAGTTTACGATCAGCAAGTACCTTCATTCCTTTCTCACTGATATGACCCAATCGTTGATGCCATAAGTGAGTGAATTCTCCTCCATTCTCTGATGCGACTACTGCATGATTGATTTTTGTTATCCCTTCAAGTTTATACAAGTTCCCGACTCTGTTATCTTTCATGACAATCAAGATACCTCTTGATATCTTCAAAACTCCACCTTGAACTAAGCCCTTATATCCATTAGAATCAAAAACTCCCAAAGATATCAAATTCTTTCTAAGGTCAGGCACATGTCTCACATCTGCCAGTGTTCTAATAGTCCCATCATACATATTAATTTTGATACTCCCTATCCCAACAATTTTACATGTAACATCATTACCCATGTAAACTACCCCATCATCAATAGATCGATACGTAAAATACCAATTCCTATGTAGACACATGTGATGGGATGCCCCAAAATCAATTAACCAGGCATAATGGTACTGTGAGACAATAGATGTAGATAATACCTCATCAAACATACCTGAATCCTTTTCGGCTATGTTAGCCTCCTTTGTAGAGTCCTCCTCCCTCGATGCTTCTTTACATTTCCAGCAATCTTTCTTGAGGTGTCCTGATTTGTTGCAGATCTTTGATTCCTTCATGGTACAAGAAGTTTGATTCCTTCATGGTGAGCCAGAATTTTACCAGAAGTGAATATGATCATTGTGTTTACTTTAAAAAGTTGGATAATGGCATGTTCATTATATTGGTGTTATATGTTGATGATATGCTTGTAGCAAGCAAAGGCATGGTTGAAATCAGCAGGTTAAAGGCTCAGTTGGCTAGGGCATTCAGTATGAAGGATCTAGGAGGAGCAAGGAAGATATTGGGCATGGAGATACACAAAGACGGGACAAAAGGAAAGCTATGGTTATCACAAGAGAAGTATGTGGAGAAAATACTTCATAAATTCGGTATGGACAAGGTGAAACCAGTTAACATACCTTTAGCTTCGCATTTTAAACTTTCTTCAAGTTTATGTCCTAGTAATGACGAAGAAAAGGAGTATATGTCTCGTGTACTGTATGCTAATGCAATAGGAAGTTTGATGTATGCGATGGTTAGTACTAGACCAGATATTTCACATGCAATTGGTGTTGTCAGTAGATACATGGCAAAACCAGGTAAAGAACATTGGGCAGTAGTGAAATGGGTGCTTCGGTATCTTAGAGGCACAAGCAGTTATTGTATCACTTTTGATGGTTGCAATTATAAGGTTTGCGGTTATGTTGATTCAGATTTTGTAGGTGATTTGGACAAAAAGGAGATCTACTTCAAGTTATGTCTTTACTCTTGCAGGTGGTCCTATTATTTGGATGTCAAAGCTTCAAAGAATTGTTGCTTTATCCATTACTGAGGCAGATTATGTATCTACTTCACATGCTTGCAAAGAGGTAGTATGGCTAAAAGGTTTATTGGGTGAGTTAGGACAGTTTCAAAAAAGTGTAAAAAATTTTGTGATAGTCAAAGTGCAATTTATTTGGCTAAGAATCCAGCTTACCACAGTAAGTCGAAACATATTCCAGTTAAAAACCATTATGTAAGACATGTTATTGATGAAGAATAGGTGATTCTTGATAAGGTCCACACTCAAAAGAATTGTGCAGACATGTTCACGAAACCGGTTATATTAGAGAAGTTGTGGTGGTGCTTGGCTTCTCTTGGCTTGTAGAAAAGGTGATAAGCAATAAGCAAGGTATCAGGTTAATTATTGTCAAGGTGGAGATTGTTGAAATTATATGACAACGAATTCCTCTTCAGTTGGATTGAGATCCTATTATTCAACTTGCAGTCGTAACAAGACAGCCTTAGTTAGAATATGGATAGGAATGCATTTAATGAATTCAGTTTTGTTTGTTTAAATGCTATAAATCCATGTGTGCCCATAAAGGCTGATGACTTGAGAGAGTTCACAGGAATGATTGTACTAATTGTAATCTCCATATTTTGAATAATAAGAGAACCAATACCATTGCTTCGTGGATGTTTACCTCATGAGTTGAAGGAGGGTTTTACCATGTAAATCTGTGTGTTTATTATTTTTTCTATTTTTCCATTGTTTTTCTTACTGGTATTTTATAGATTCCCCATTGTGTGGTTGGAAGGATTACAACACAAAATTGAAAAGACAAACTGAATTGAAACTAATTGCTGAATGAAATAACTTGCAGAATGGAAAGGAAAGAAAACCAACTTACAACTACCTTGCAAAAATGAATCTAATAGAAGAATGAAAGAGATAATAAATGGAATTAAGAAAGCAGAAATCACATCTACTCGGACACCTCCCTGGCAATGGTGCCAAAAAGTGATGAGCACCAGTATTGCAGCAATAATGTTGCAACTCCTGGGGCTACCAACTTTACTTCATCAACCCGAGGTTCATACAAACTTGGAGGTGACAATGATGTATACACAAGTAGATGTAATGGGTCCACTCTTTGTCACTGCTAAGCTGGGTGATAAACCACTAGGGTTTCTCAAACTAGCCTTCTATTGATTTAGAAGAAGTTTGATTACCAATTGGGAAAGGGGAATTTTACCCTAATTGAGAGGATTGAAATGCTACGTACTGTAGTAATGAAAGACTGAAATAGATGCCTAAAACACACAACTAATATAGCTATTTGTTAAGATACCTTGCTTCAGAAGAATTCTAATTTAACACTGTGAAATCCTAACTAACCTAAGCATGAAATCTAGCTTAATCAAACACTTAACTGTTGTGCACATGAATAAGCATAACAACCTTTTTCTTTTTGTCTTTTTGTGAAAACATGAATGCTAATCCTTCTTGATTGCATGGCAGGTGGGATAGGTGTAGAGAGAGATGGTTGTGATGGGTCAAATGTCTTGGGAGGCAAGCAAGGGTCTTCTCCTAGCTTTTGTGATGCATTTCTCACAAATCGAGCTCAAAACAGGCCACTACAGGTCATCCTACAGGATGTCTACAGGATGTCCTAATTCACCTACAGGATCCCCTATTTTCCTACAGGAACATGCTAAAATCATAAGGATTGATTTGGACAATGGTATGGAGCTTACGGATGGTGAGTGATGGAAGGAATAAGGTAAGGAAGTGGTTGGAACTCACTCAGAACTCAAACCGAAGTTGTATGATGGTTGTATTTTCTCAACAAGCATGGAAAGTTGTCCTTGTGAAATGATGACTCAGATTGTGAACTTAGCAACCTTTGGAGATCATGGGTGGGTATGGTTTGGCTAAGGCTGATGATATGAGGTCTTCCTACAATATTGAAACTCCTGCAACATACACATCATTGTTGGCATTTATCCATAAATCATTTCAAAACAAGAAGTGTTTACAACAATATAAGGAAAACATAATTTGCATCATTTATTTGCCAAGTTCATGCATGGAAATGCTTGAAATCTATGATGAAAGCACATGAAATATAATACAAAACTTAATATATCAGAAGTGGCAACTACAACCTATCTTCTAAAACTAAAAGATGTTGACCTAATTAGCATAAAAAACCCTAAGTTTCATAAGAAACCATAATTCTCTCTTTTTGGGCTGAATGGGAGTTTTTCCTCAAACCATGGTCCCTAAAGGGAGGAAGGAGGTAAGATCCACCTGTTATCAGCCTTTTTGATATTTCCTTATCTCTCTAATGCTATTGTTAAATCTATGCACAAATGGAAGCAAACTAATCAAATTCAACAATACTTGCAATGTAACAATGCCAAAATCAATTTAACAAGTAATCTATGAAGTAACCTAAGCATACAAGTACAATAAGAGGAGCCTCTCCTACTAGGGTTGGGCCCTAACCCAAGAGATTCAGCCCTCTGAGTCAACTCAGTGTTGGATCAAGGGAATTATCATTTTCATTAACATATAAAAGAAATACATAACAATGTTTTTGTCACAATCCTTCAACTTGAAAGTGCTTAGCTATTTTGCATAAAAAATCTGAATCCTAATGAGGCTCTAGGCCTCTTTATTTATACAAATAAATTTGCCTACAACTTCTTTAAATCTAGGGATGTTTGGCTCCCAATCTCAAGATTAACTGGTTCTTAACTATCACAAGCTCAGCTACCAATGATTTTCATGACTCGGCTACCTGCAACTCCGAGCTGGTGTGATTTGATTGAGGGATCTTCGAGTGAGTGAGGATTTAATGAGGGAGATCCATCTCCTATAATCTCTCCTTCTTGTCTCATTCAATTTCCTACACCTTAATTAGCCATAATTTTCTCTCAAAAACCTGCAATGAATACACATTAGACCACTAGACATAACATCTTACTTTTACTCATCTCATTAAGCAAAATATAATTAAAACATGTAAATAATTATGAGAAGAGTTGATTTTAGTAAGCTTGCAGGTGTATTAAGGTCCATATATTTTACCCAATGATGAGCCTCATCACATCCAGTGTATGAAACCATGCAAGTCCTATGCCATCTTTTTCAAAGATAAATGGTTGTAATACCAAATCAATACATTAGCATAGTATGGTTCTATACCATTCCAAGATTATAGAAGGTTCATTGACTTATGTTAGCAGGTAAACATTGAGGATAGGGCCAAATTGGCAGAATTTTACATGCATAACTTGATCCTCATAGACATGAACTTTTGGGACCCAAATTCAAGATTAAGGGATGCACAACTAATGGCACTGGCCGCTTGGCTAGCACACGAGGAAGCAAGGGCTGAGGAAGTCAAGAAAGTAATGTCCAAAGAGGCAAGTGAGCCCTTATACATCAGAGTGAAGTTAGTGAGCCCCATGGTTGTCATCAGTGACCATAACATCATCTCTGTAGATCCAAAATTAGCCCCTCACTACCTAGAAGATCAAGAATGAGCCATCCTCCATTTTGAAGACACCTTTATGTTATTGGGAACTGAGAGCTTGTAGGCTTGTTAGATAAGGTGGCATGCTTTATCTCACAGCTTGCAAATCAAAGAGTATTACTCCCGTGAAAGGATGAGAAATTCCCTAGAAAGGACCCTATTCTACAAGAGGCTTATGAAGATATTAAAAATCAATTCGATAGGGCTCAAACTCAGTCCTCCTTTATTGTGCCTATAGGAAAGAAGAGATCATGCAGAGGAAAAAAGGGTGTCGGTGGACATAGAAGAAAATACAGGATTTTACCCACAGGAAGGCACACCATTTGATACACCTTGGGATGTCATGGAGGCAACCAGGGCCATGAATGAACTTCACATCAGAAAACTAGTTGCTCAGAGGGTGAGCAACACCATTAGAAAGGGGGTGATGGTGGGTCCCATCAATAGGTATATTTTGAGGCCCATTGTGCTATCCTCCAGCCCTTAAATTCTCTTTTTCTCACATTAATTTACATTTCTTAGCCATAATGTGCTTAGTAGGAAGACTAAAGGGTGCTTGTCATATTTCATGGCCTAATGTGGTTAATATGCAGGCAAAAGAAGCATTTTTGGAGAAATTTACTATGCATAGGCACATTGGAGGCATCTAGAGAGAATATAGGAGGCTTGTCCACTACATTAACTCTCCAACTTGACTTGAGTCCCAAGATTCCTCACCAACAGCTCAAATTCCACTAGAATTCGATGAAATCAATTGCATGCAAGGACCTAAGCGGGATATATCCACTAATTTCGAGGTTTTGGAGGGAAGTAGTCCTAATTTCAAGGAAGTTGTCCTCAGTCATATTTTATATAAGTAAACGAGCCCAATAGTTAGGATTAGAACTTTGGAGATATAGGAAGAGCTATTGAGAGCCAAGTGCTCAAGACTGTTATCTCCATTTTGATGTGATGTATATAAACTCTACTTTCTGTTAATGAAAGGTTTATTGTTGGTTTATAACTGAGTTAACTTTAGAGGGCAGAGACCATTGGGTTAAGGCCCAACCTAGAGGCTCTAGTCTCTCTCATGTATTTTATTTATCACTTGGATAGTAGTATTTCTGTTTTTTGTTTTAGCAGAAGTTAAATTACAAAAGTTATGGTTGCAGGCCTGATTACCACCTCTCCTTTTGAAAGTGTGGTTGCAGAACCTACAAAAACAAGCCAAAAATACATGTTTCCTTTACTTTGAAAGTTACTATGATTTGGTTTGTGGTTTCTTGTATACTCTATTTCTACATTCTAGAATATACAACCATGTCCCTGCATAAGGATTAGATGAATGTTGTAGGTTAGAATAGTTCTTATAAAAATCAACTCAATCTTTCTATCTTGATTTGTTTTTGTTGCAAATTGACCAATAGGTTGATGTTCTTTCCAAGAATAAACAAGGGTTGATTGTTGGGTTGCAGGAACTATCAATGATTTGTAGTAACTGGCACATTTCATCCTACGTCCACTCTGTCATTTCCCTTCTCCCCCTTGATCCCTCATATTGTTCCTAAACTCTGCCACTAAGATTATCCTTTTAAGTTCATTTGGGGACACCATGGGCATGCACTTTTGTGCAATTCTAAGCTTGGAAAAAGGCTTCACATATCCTCCATACACCTTCATCCACATTTTCCCAAGTCTAGCACACCTTTTCTTCCCTTAGGATGTTCTTCGATCTAATCCTGTAGAAAAACAGGGCAATCCTATAACAGCCTCGAGTATCCTGTAACAGTCATGGGTATCCTATAGCATTGTCTAAACTCAGCCAGATTGACCTCAAAACCTTGATATTTTCATTTTGGGATTGAATAATGACCTCCAGGCCTTGAATCCATGGTTGGGGAGGATCAAAGACCACTCCAGACCCATTCCTCCTTCACTACAAGCATATATTAAATTTTAGTAGAGTTATGATTTACATGTTGCAAATAAAATGTTGATTTGATTCTTGCAAGTAGAATAGCATGGTTGGTTTTTGCAATTAGCATAGATATTTACTTCCTGCAATTGTAATTAGTCATTACATTTGATGATTCATTTCTGCAATTAGTGTAGTCCTTTCCTTCTGGAAATGGTAGTTATTCTTTGCATTTGATGAATGATACTTTCCCTTCTACAAATAGGATAATTTCTCTAGAGTAGATTATTGTCTCTTCATGTAAGTTTTCTTTGCAAGCTAGTTGAAGGAGTGGTCTTTGTATGCCTTAATATGATTCAATGATTGAAGGTGACATGAGTAGATCTTGACCTATTGTGCATATAGCACTGTCACCTCTAAGTTTCTACGAATCACAGATTGATAATTAAAGCTGGTAGCCCTAGAAGTTTCAACATTCTTGGTGAGATACTGGGGCTCTTCACCTGTCTTGTTTGCAAGTAACCTTTGATTCTTGACAATGTTCTTAATGGTTTCAAATCCCTTACTCTTAGATTTGGATCCATTTCTACTTAGATTTCTCTAGATATTTCCTCAGAGAAAATACCTTTGCTTCAACCTTTCACAATGATTTTTTTTTTTCTTTTATTTGGTCCATGAGAGTGCCTTATATCTTATTTCCCTCTTCTAACTATTTTTTTTAAATAATGATTGTTTTGTTAGAAACATAATATCTCTCCTCATACGCATGTAGATTATCTTTCTATTTTTTGTTCTTTTTCCTTAGACTATAAATTTCATCTAAGGAACTAAGGAGTTTTGCTTCCATATCAACTGCTGCTTCAACCTTTTCATCCTCTGAATTAGATATTCCTTGATAAAACTTCTGATATTCAATTGTTATTAGAATTTTCTCATATAAACTTGCGTCATAGTTATACACCTCTTCATCTTTTGTGGAGTTGTTATCCTCCTTGGAGTACAAATTTTTCTTTCTAAGATCTTTTCCTTTAATGTGTCTCTTGGACTTATTATTTTCTTTTTATTCTTTTTGTTCCTTAATATTATCTTTATATATACACTTAGATGAAAAATGACATATTCTACCACAGTGTAAGCATTTCAATGGTAACTTACCTTTATATTTCCGAGTTCCTCTTTTCAACTTCCTCACAAAGTTGTCTTCCTCTTAATCTGAGTCATGGTTGGACCATTCATGGTCTTAATGTCCTTTTGATTTATATGAGACCTTGAAGGTTGCTTCCTTTAGGTTTTTTTATGCTTTCTTTGTTCTAATTTTGTAAGCAGTGAGAATCACATGAAGCCCATCCATAGTTAACATGTCTAGGTCATGTAATTCTTCTATGGCAAAGACCTTTGCATCAAGTCTAGAGGGAAGGGATCTTAACAACTTTTGTACCACAATAGATTCTTTAACCTTTTCACCAAGCTTGTTAATGGTGTTCACAACCTCATCTACTCTGAAAAAGAAACTGGCTATATTTTCATCCTCATCCATTCTTATACTTTCAAATTTTATCTAGTGTGTTGATGTTTCACACGCTTCACTTTGTCATCTCCTTCATAACTACTTAAAAACTTATCCCACATTCCTTTCACTATGTCACAATGCATAACCTTGACAAATTTCATTTTTGCAAAGCAACATATGATAGCATTCATTTCCTTTCGCATTATTTAGGGAAGCTTTCTTACTAGCTTCATTAGATAGAGGGGTCGATTTTGAGTCATAATAATGAACCATAATCTGCCAAATATCTATACCAAGAGATATTAGATAGGTTATTATTTCGACTTTACAAAAAATAAAGTTTGTCCAATTGAACAAAGGAGGTATAAGTGAAGAAGAACCATCTTGACTAACCACATTCCTTACAGAATCTTCCTTCCATCTATTAGGTTGTCACTAAAGGAACATATTTCTAATACTAATTATTGAATACTAAGATGGGGGCTTAATTGTTATTCTTATTATTTCACACTATTAAAGCATTTATTTCTTTTACATCTATTAAATAAATATAAATATACATAGTATCAAATGTAAACATAAAACCCAAGACGTTTAATGCAGAAATCTATAAAGGGAGAAAACCATAAAACAATTTCTTCTATGAATAATGATTGTAGGCACCAACCCATAGTTACAAAATTTGCAAGAACCCACCTACAAGAGACATCTATCCCATTTTGTATTTGCATAATCCAACCTGCTGGAGACACTAATCCCCAATATTTTTGTAGGTTCCCACCCACAAGGAACACATGTCCCCTCTTTGATTTGAAAGAAGTTTGTGACAATCTGATATATTATATGTTCTACTCTTTCTTTGTCTCACTCTATGCTCATACCACCAATTGTTATATTTGTTATCTACATAACATCCTTGCTTATTCTCTCGCAAATTCATAGAGATCCCATTGTACTTGTACTCTTTTCTCACTCTCTTATAATCTCTTAGTTACATTTCTTCTTTTGTTTATTTTTTTCAACAACCTAATCTACCATTATTTTTATATTTTGATCTCTTGAATTACCATGGGTATTGATCCATGGTTTTCACCATGGTATTGCAGCATGGCTTGGTCTCCTAGCCCTTTTGACCAGTTCATTGTTCCATCTCTTGTTCACAAACAACAATCTCATAGTTTTCTCAGTTCCATCTTTCACTGAATTTGTGTTCTCCCTTGCAAGACTAGTTTTCTCACTATTTATGCACTTTCTGTCTCAACCTTAGTAAAGCGAGCACTCAACTCATCTTAATTTCATGCAGCACAACTCCCTCACATGAATTTTCACGAACTACCTCTCATCTACTTGTCCATAATAGTCTTACACTTGCACTACATGACAATTCCCCATTTTCACATTTTTTAGATTCAGTTTTATAGCCAAGGACTTCAAAATTTAGCCCCTGATTCAAACATCTTTTGTTTCTATGACTTAACTGTTGGCGCGCTTGAAACCTCAATTTTTTTTTCCCTTATCACTTGAGTTCTAAACAACGTCAAGTCATATGACCTAGGCTCTAGAACCAAGGATTTATGCCTAGATTCTTTATGCACTTCCAATTGTCTGGTGCCCCGGAACCCTTGGATCTGTCAATTTCCATCTTTGTTGCTTGATGAAAAATTCCATGTTACTTAAGGCCAACACATATCACATTGCTTTATATTTATTTCGACCTCCTAGTGCCCGGTAGTCCAATATGGGTCCCAAGCAAGCCATATTTTGGCTATATGTTATTTTGGCACAAAACCTTGGTTTTCAACATTTTGTCCAAAACGGTGTACACGCAAAAACCTCTGCAAACACGTCCCTGGTGTGAATCCCAAGGCTCCTTGGTTTGCCACATTATTCCATGATGAATCAAACACAAGTCACCATGTGAACTTGTTTTCCATCACATTACTGCCATATTGTACTGGCTCAAACTTGAATTTTTACATTAAAACGACACTCCAATGCTTGGTACTTTGGGGAGGGACCAACCATATCTACGTCACCTACCAAGTCACACCCCACGTCAATTGCTTCAACCAATCAAAGCTTGCCACATATTTTGATGTTGACATGTACCTGCTACATGTCACTCACCAAATGTCATTTGGGTGGCCAAAAATGCTAAATTTTCATGCCACATGTCACACATTGTGGATGACACGTCATCAATCTTGCCACCTATCATCCATGTTGACTAGCCAAGTCATATTGGTGCCATGGGGGTTTTGGTATCTCAATATAATTAATATTTCTTAATGATGCTAATTTATGAAGGAATGAAATGAAATAGAGATATAAAAATAAACATTGAGATATAACAAAAACAAAACTTCAATTCATTAATAATAAAGTACTAAAAATTGTTTACATGTGAAATGGAAATAAACTAGCTCAGGCGATGGTAGTTTATCTCTGAGAAGAGATGTGGTGGCTACATGCCTTATGAACTATGTTACATTGAGACTCAAAGGGCTATTTATTATTGAGAAATAATGGCAAACCCTAAACATCCCAAAAACCTAACCCTAGGAGATGAAGAGACTAAAGTTTGTGGGCCCACATTGGGGTAAATTGGTACATCAACTTCGCGAGGTCGTAACTTTAGCATATGATCTCCATTTGATGTGTACGATACCTCGTTAGAAATATCTATATGAGGACTACAACATCAGAGTGAAAATTCTTTCAAAAGGCTATGATTTTTCCTGTTTTCCAAAAATTACATCGTTTAGGGCCTCAAAATGGCTCTAGAAGTTTAGGACCCAAAAAACTGCCAAAAATAGTAAATTGTGCTACAATTAAGGAAACTAAAAAAAATGGTGGGGTCCAAGTGGAATAGGTGGGTGGCCGCCAATATCCACCTAGATTAGTCCTCCCCCCTTAGGAAGCAATGATATTCATTGCGTTGAGTGCCTCCATGAGATGGGGAAACTTATGCTCAACTTGGTCCTTGGTGAGCCATTTTCCCTAGTGCAAGAGTTGATCAGCTTTGAAAACTCGATATAGTTGGATCCTCTATTTGTGAGTTTTCTTTATTTGTTTTTCCATGATCCGATCAGTTGTAGCATGTTCAATGCATTCCGGGTTGAGCTTTGTTGGTGTCAACTGCTCAACAATGTCTAACATGTCCAACAATGGTATAAAGTATGGATGAAGGCGGTCCACATTGACTACGATTTGCAATCCAATGAATGGTTGGATACTAAGCTTGAAATAATTGTCTCTCATAGCCTTGGTGATGGTGTAAGGTTTGTATCGGAGTGCTCGAATTTTACGATGGGCTCCAGCGAGGTGCTCTTTATGTAGATGTAACCAAACTTTGTCACCCACCTCAAACTTATGGGCACCCAATGTTAATCATGCCGTTGTTTGTATTTAGCATTGGATTTCTATAAGATGTCGTGAACCTACTAGCAGATGTGCTGAATGCACTCAATAAACCTGGTGGCTTTATTATCTTCGAACTACACATGGGAAGATTCTTCCTGTGTAGTTGCAAAAGGCATTGTGACATCAAGGGGACATAATGGTTGAAATCCTAGGCCCACTTCAAAGGGGTTGTGGCCAATCGAGCTATGGAGAGCTTTGTTGTAGCTATGTTTCACATAGGGAAGACTCTCATCCCATGTCTATGGATTCTTAGAGTTGTACATGCATAATATGTGCACAATCATCATGTTGATGAACTTTGCCTAACCATCAGTCCGGGAGTCGAATGAAGTCGACTTTGTGAGCTTGGTGTCCAAAAATGACCAAAGGCTCAACCAAAATGTGCTTGGGCTATTTCTATCCCAAACTAATATAATGGTTTGTGAGATCCAAAAATGTCCTTGTTAGGGTTCTATAATAATAGGATTCATAATTTTGAATTGACTATGGTTAAGTATTGTAATATTGTACATACCTTTGCTTTCTGCAAATATTTTCCATATTAAAATTAAAAAATGTGAAGAGGGTATGTCCTAAAAGAAATATCAAAGGAAAAAAAGTAAGAAAAGATAAAAATAAAAATGAAACAATATGAACCCCAAACAAAAAAAAATCTTGAAAGTGTGCAAGTCCAAGTGCCACTACTCTTTACTTTACTGTCTAAAATAATGGCTATGTGTAGCTTGTCATACATGCCACAACCCATGATAGTCAAACTATTTAATCTTGACTACTTCATGCTTTAAATTTGCTCTTTATAGTTAAATAATAAAGATCTGGCCAAACTATTTAATCTTGGAAGATCAGTAGATAGGTAGAGAAATAAAATGTGCTCATAAGCTTAATCTGAGCCATTGGAAGATATAAGGTTAGAAGTAGATAGTTTACTTTTCAAAAGAAAAAGGAAAGGAAAGGGTCTGCTAGCTTAAATGCACCCAACAAAGTGAAGAAAAAAATGTTAGGGTAAGTAAAAGGGTAAGTAGAAGAAAGGTTGTAGAAAGTACAAAGTTGATTGAAGCATAAGAACATCTATCATGTTTAATCATGTGTTTCAGTGTGCAGGAGTAGTTATGAAAGTAAAAGGATGCTTATAAGCTGATTTGGTTAACTTCCCCTTCATTTCATTTCAACCCCCACTAAATACTTACTAATTTCCCCTTTTACCCCTTCATTTCTTATGAAGACACCTTTTCCCTTCATTTTCACCCTTGCCCCTTGGTTTCACACATTTCCCTAGCCATTTACCCTCCAAAATTCATTCCCATACCCAAAACCCCTTTTCCCTAGTGTCAAACCCATCCCCCTTTGAAAATATCATTTTCCCCTTATTGATTTTCCCTAAAAACCCACTAAAAACCTTTATCCTATGTTTAAATCTCCCCCCCCCCGCATTACTTTATTAACTCCCCCATTTGTATATTTCCTGACAAAACCCTTTTAAACCATAAAACCCCATATTTCCTAACTTTTGTCTCCCTCCCACTTATTTAACTAACTCCACATTCACATTTTCCCCAACTATAAACCTTTTAACCCACCACCTTGGTGCGGTTAACAATTCCCCCATTGTATTTTAACCCCAGTCCCACTACATATAACCCGTTCATTATACCCCTAACCCCGTGGATTCATTAATTAATTACAGTTTAGTGTAATTAATTCCCCTGGGCCCAGCAAATATCTACCTCTGCTCTCGCCGTGCAACTTCACCATGCGACAACCATTAGATCTGTCACCCCCAGATCTGGCGACGCGCATCCATATCGTGTTCATTCACCTCCCAAAATTTACCCGCCCAGGAGCACGCGAGATTCATGGTTTTGCTTGGGCCCCTTTTGGCTACATGGCATATCCTCATTAACTCGTGTGCTCTCAAGAAAATACCGCCCCACTCCCAAAAGCGGTGCGATGAGCAATTAAACCGCCTCCCCACGTAAGCCTAAAACCATCACTATTCATTATGAAATTCCCCTCCAATTTCTAACTTTTGTCGGTTAAAAGGCTGCAGACCCCCATTTTTCCCCTTTTTTCTCAACTTGCTCTGCGAAAGCTTCCAAGCCTTCCTGCGCAAACCCGATTTTTTGCAACCAAATTCAACTACCGAATAACTTCCAAGTATGCCCTAGACACCCAATTCAGCCATCCACAACATACCTGAAGCCACATTACCCTCTGCGGCCACCATTCACACCAGTTTGCAACTTATACCACCATTTCCAGATATTTTAGCAAAAAACCAAAACGACCCTCTGAAATTCAAGAATGTACAGTTAATTCAAACATTAAAGTAATTGAATTTAATTAATTTCCCTTGAATTGAGAGTATTTCTCAGTGAATACCCAAACCCCTATCCTGCAAACTGCCATTACCCTATCACTACACTTGAGTTTTCAAAACCTCACTTATACAATCTATACAAGCCTAATTCCCACATTTTATCCTCAAGAGGGTTGCCCAGACCTCTCTAGATGTCAGACCAATCTCAACCCCCCACTTGGACATTGACCATTTTGCCCTAGCAAACAGGCATTTCCAGATAAAGGATACTGTAACTCCAACCAACCTTTTGAAGCTCCACTGCTGGAGTAAATATAGGTTCCTAAACCATGCTGATGACATCAACTTTTGGGAATCCAATTTTCCCATGTATATATTCCTAGAAGTTCACCCATTCCCAGACATCGTACATTTTTGTCATGCTTGTTATATCACTAGTAAAAGGGCTATTGTGGCACCAAACCAGTAGTTGCTATTTACCATTACTACTGAATCCATCAATTAAATGCTTCAAATCCAATCTAGCCCCAATATAACCCCTTTATCCATCGGACACTTGTTGGACTTATACATCACATTAGACCAGGTGAAAATCAAGCAAATCTTCCAGAATTTTATCATTGAATACCACCATACTCCTACAGATACCTCACCCTATGCTGCCACCTTTTTCTCAGAGACTGCCAGGCACATAATCACCATACTCTCATGCATCCTAGGATACACATTAGATGAGAATGTGGATGAGGTCATCATGGCCTTCTTGTCCATTTTTACTCCAGGCAAGCCTCCTGCTATCATGTTTGATTATGCTTAGTTCATTGCAGACATAATGCATGAACAATTCACTAGACTGCCCACTGAAAGAGTTTTCAAATACTCTTCAGTGTTTTTTCATATGTTCTTGTATTACCAGACAGATAAGTTCCCTTTGAGCATCCAGAAGCTGGACACCAAGGGAAAGGAGAGATCAGTCATCTACTAGACACCCTTGGTCCGCTAGTTTTCCACAGCATTCACCTACAAAGACTTCATAGACTCCTTTGTATACCCTGTCATGAACATGCTGACTTCTAAGACTCGGCCTAGAATCAGCCCAGATATCAAGAGAGTGCTACAATTGGAAAAGAATAGAAAGGTGGGAAACTGGTACTTCTACTAGAACCACACTGAGATAAGAATCTATGGCTGCCAATTAGCCCCCTATAAGTTGCCCAAATACCTCCCTATGAGGATAATTTCTCTTGAATACTTCAGAAAAATCATAAACTCTGATGAGGTCCACTTCCTAGATTATAGGAAGAAAACCCAGTTCAAAGTGAAAAACCAATTGGGTCCATTCATTTGCAACAATAGAGAGGCTGGACCAGAGGTTGATAGTTTACTACAAAAGATGAAGTTTAGAAACAACTTCATATGGCAGTATGACCCTCAGGTGGTTATAACTAAGCTTAGACTCAAGGTCAAGTTGGGAGCATACATCCACCACCCAAGACCTGACATTGAACAGTTTGCTAACCAAGATGAGTGGGCAGAGAACACCTTGATTGATATGGACAACATTGTTGTGGATGTAGAGAACACACTCATTGATCTTGAAAGACAATTTTATGACAACTCTTTCCTGTAGGTTCCAGAACAAGCAGAGCCAATGAACATTCCTCCTGTCCTTCAGACCCCAACCAATGAAGAAAAGCCTCCTAAGAGTAATAGGGAGGAGGCATCTAGCTCTACCATGGGGACCACTGATGACCTATTTGAGCCAAGCAAGAGGCCCAAGTTGAATCCTGTCTTTGAACAAGAGGAGAACATTGCATCAGAGGAAATAACTGACACTGAGGCAATGGGGTAGAGAAGTAAAGAAGTAGCTGCATCAGGGGAAACATAGCAGCCATCAACCTCCAACACACAGATGATAGAGAGACAACAGAGTATGGAGATTTCTTCCTTGGTCAGGCCAGCTAATAAGGAAAAGGATATCAAAGATAGATTCAAAGAGATAAAGACGAGGAATGAAAAATTGAAGGTAGATACATATGCCCAATACTTCAAGCTTACACTGCGAAACCAGACCAGAATGATGTCGGCCTTTGACATCAAAGCAGGGAAAATGTAGGTATCACTTTTGTAACCCACTGTACAGCAACCAAAGACCTCAGCAGACTACAAGAAGATAAATTTTGAGGTTTTGGCCAGGGATGTTCATCCCATTGATCAGATAGAGTTTCACAAGCAGGCTGGAGAAATGATTTACTCCACCCTCACAGAAAAGGCCATGGATGATTTTAAGCTAAAAGATTCATTGGATAATGTGATAGCCCAATTTAAGCTGGAGAAGGCCTCCTCATAGGTCAAAGACACCAAGATAAAATCCTTGGAGGACTTGATCATTGAACTGAGCCATGACCCAAATGATGTTAAGGCCACAGAGAAATTAATCAAGAAGAAGAATGAAGATATAGCAGCCCTCAAGAAACAACTTAAGCTGACTCCTTCATAGCACCCACAGACAAAATAGGTCCTATAAAGTCACAACAATCATGAAGAGATGATGGACTTAGTGCAGCTAAATGACCAATTAAAGGAGATGGAGAAAGAGTTGGATAGCTTGATTCAGCTCAAACAAGCTAGTATTGATAATGCTCCTACAAATGTCATTCCAACAGTTACCACTATTGTACCTTCTACATTGGCAACATCATTAGCTACCACTGCTCCAATGGCCACTGCACTACTGACATCTACACTAATTACATCAGCAACAGAATCAACAGAAACAGGCTCCACAGGTGATGAAGCAAATAGGCTGGTAAAAGCAATTGAAGAAATGTCCATTCAGACCACTGAGATGAACATACTTAAGGAGAAAGTCACTAGCCTAGAAACAAACTACAAATTGGCCCAAATCATGCACAGAGAAGAAAAACAGAAGGCCAAAAGGATGACTGAAAGAGTCAAAAGCCTGGAGAAAGAGCTGACACTGGGTGAACCTAAGGAACAACTATGGGCCAATATCATTAACTCTGTCAATGATATTTGGCCATACATTCAGGTTATTTTTTAACAGATTGATTTGATAAAGCAAGCTATAGAAGCCATTCAGAGAGTTATAGAAGAACTTGGAGATATGCCAGAGGAGGCAACAAGGATCATTCATTTCCTCAACTCCAAGAATAAGTATGAGCTACAAGAACTAGAGATACCTGATAGGACAAGTACAATTTTGGAAGTTAGAAGAGTCATCACTAAGAGGAATTTGATGTTGAACTTGGAGGATAAGTGTCAAACCATGCAACTAGCCATTGACAGGTTCATGGTTAAGTTCGAACTTTTGAAGGAAAAGGGATTGCCTAATCCCTTAGTTATAAATGATAAGTTAATGAAACATGAGGATTACAATAAGAAGATCAGGGAAGTGGCCATAGATCATGTAAACACTTCATCAATGAAGGGCATACCAACAGGCAAAGTATTGTACCAAACATTTGAAAATTTGTTTTACCTCCAGCATGAGGCAAAACACATTTTTATTAATAAGCCAACTTTTGCCAAGTATACAGAGGCAGATGAGATATACGGAAAAATGCTCAATATCCAATTACCAGATGCTGATACATGGGAAAAACTCAATGATTTACTATAGTAAAGACACAGTAAAAATATAAATGTACAGTAAAAAGTAAAACATCAAAGTAAAAGGATATTAACAGGTCAGCAAGGCTAAAGTATATCAGATGAAATAGTATCAGATGAAAGGTTAAAGTAAAACATAACATCCAGCGTAAAGACCAAACAACCAAGAAACTTAAAGGGAAAAAGATCAAAGAGAAAAGCCAGCAGAACCTAAATAACAGGAACAACAAGCAGCAGTTCAATAACTATCTCTATCTTCTTACATGAAGATATTTCTTTTTCCTAGATTAGTTCTCAATGCAGTTTGAGATATTTTGTAATTCCTTTTCGTATAAATACTTCATAATTCGAAGTAATATGGTGGATTATTTTACATTTGTAGATTTATTTTGATCTTAAAACCTAAGGGTGATTGTACCACTTTCAAGTCAACATACTGGAGCAAGTAATAAAAGAATTTCGCTACAGGATTCATGAGATGAGCTATTTTCAGTGAAGTATCTTCTTTGTTTGATTTTTTTACCTTCTTATGTGTTTCATAATCTTAAATGTGTTCTAAATTTGAATGAATTAACTGGAGATATCACTCAAAATTTGTTTAAGTACACTCTATTTTGCACAATTAGTAATTTACATGTTTTCCTCTGATGCCCGGATTTGAGAACCCTTAATTGCTCTCCCATCCCAGTTGACTTCTTTCATTCCTTCCAGAGTCCGACCTAGGGAACCCTTAATTGATCCCTAGATCCGATTTGAAACCATTTCACCATTTCGCCTTTGAGATCTGTAGTAACTCATCTATCTTTCCCTGTAGACACTATTTTTAGAACTGAATCCAATCTTGTTTGTCTAGCATTCGACCCCATAGCCCAATGGTAAAAGGAAACCTCTGTTCACCTAAGTAAAGTAATCCCACCACCCAAATTCAAACCAAAACCCAAGTGCAAACAATAACTAGCCTAAAATCATCTTAACTAAAACAAAGTTAAATTATAAAGAGAAAACCCTCTTTGAGCATCAAGAAGGCTAAGTCCTGATCTCTAAAAGTGGTTTGTGGTTACCTTTGACTTTTCTTCCTTCTTTAACTTGGAAAGAAACATCAGAGTGATAACAGTACCCACACTCATTCAAATAATATTTTGGTAGTGGCCTCTTGTGATACTCTTCTTGTAGGTAGCCAATATGGCCATCTTAAAAAAAAAATGACCACCACAAATACATAGTTGTTTCCATGCTTGGGAGAAGAAAGGCTAGACATATAGTCCATGGAGATGGATTCCCAGGGTCAACTAGGAGTAGGTAGAGGAGTATACAAGACTTTCTTCTTAATAGTTGGCTTGGAAATGACATAGCCAGTGTAGGATCTGATGTATTTTCCAAAATCTTGTCAAAGATTTGGCGTAGTATGGCCACAGTTTTCTCCACACCAAAGTGTCTTGTGACCCAACTCTAGTGCGCCTCCTAAATCATCTTGGTGTGCTCTCTTGAAGGAACACAAAGGTGGCCCAAGTAGCATAATAATGCGTATTGGAGGTGGAATTTTGGAACTTTCTTGCCATCCACTATCATCTGGTATGTGGTGGCAAACTCTCGATCATTTTTATATAGTTGTGCCCATCCAGCAGTCTCATGGCCACAAGTGTTGAGAACAGTGGTTAGTGTTGCAACTAGTTTCCAACTGAGGCAATCTACAACATGATTGGTGTTTCCCTTCTTGTATTTGATATTCAAATGGAACTATTGCAGATATGTAGACCACTTCTAATGGCAATCGTATTGCAACTTCCCTTGGGTTTGTATAAATTGTAGGGGTCGGTGATCTATGTGGATGACTGTCTCCTTCCCTAGAATCTAATGTTTCCATTTTCAGCAAGTCTACATAATGGAATACATCTACTTATCGTAGGTGGGGTATTTCTAAATTGTGTTGGAAAGTGTCTCACTGTGATAGGCCATCAGATGTTCTTGTTGGGTAAGAACTGCACCAATAACATAGTTAGAGGTGTATGTATCAATTTCAAATGTTTGTTGCAGGTTTGGCAAGGTGAGTATTGATGCAGAGCATAGGTGGTGCTTCAACTCAACAAATGGCTTATGTTGGGACTCATACCAATAAAAATTTGCTTTCACTCCTCCCTTGGTAACTTGACTCAAAGGCCAATTGATATGAGAGAATCCTAACATGAACCTCTGATAAAAATCTGTAAAGCCCAAGAAGTTGTGAAGCTCTATTAGAGTGGTCAGGGCTGGCCAATCCCTAATGACATGGATCTTAGCTGGATCCACATGCATGCCTTACTCATCAATGATGTAGCCTAGATATTGGACCCGGCCCATGTCAAATGTACATTTCTCCAAGTTGGCACATAGTTTGTGTTGCCACAAGGTTTGAAGGACTTGTCGAATGTATTGTAGGTGTTCTTCCCAAATCTTGTTGAAGATGAGGATGTCGTCCAGATATACAACCACGAATGATTTGGTTAAGGACCACAAGATGTCATCAATCAGCCTCATAAAAGCTTAAGGGTCATTTGTCAACCCAAAAGGAATGACCAACCACTCAAATCAACCTTGTTGGAATACTTAGCCCCTTTAATATGGTTAAGAAGGTCAACAATCCATGGGATTGGATACCTATTCCTGACATTGATTTTATTTAGTGCCTGATAATCAATGCAGAGTCTCCCGGTCCCATCCTTCTTCTGTACAAGTACAATCAGGCTCCCACAAGGATCGAGGAACTTGGTCGGATGTGCCCTTTTTGCAGCAACTCCTGGATCTGCCACTTGATTTCTTCATTTTCCATAATAGAGAAGTGATATATTGGCCCATTGAGTAAAGGTGATCCAGGAGTCAGATTGATTGAATGCTTGACCTGAAAATGTGAAGGTACCCATGTGGGCAAGGAGAAGATGTCCCTACATTCTTCCACGACCTTATCCACATGCTTCTACTACATGGTGGAACCCTTCAGGGGGGCCATGGGTGTGGCCACGATATTCCCCTTAGTTTGAGAATGTATCAAAAAGAAAGAAAATAATTCCTTGTCTAGGAGATGATCTTACTACATTTCTTAGCAAAGATCAAAGAGATGGTGGTAGGTGGGGCTACCTCCGATATCCCATACAACTTATTTCCCAAAGTAATAATAACAATGTGAGGCTTAGACTCATACAAAGCATGAAACTTCCATAAGTATGGTTGGCCTAATAACACATCAAAAACTTCAAGAGGAGCAACATCACATAATACCTCATCCATGAAGGGCTTGATGTTGTAGGGAAGGAAACATTATTGGCTAACGTGGAGATCTCTTCCTTGGTGAAGCCACCCGATGGTGTATGACTACAGGTGTGGTGTGTTTGGTGGACCCAACCACTTCATGACCTCTACTAAAATGAGGTTATTTTGGCTCCCGATATTGACAATGAACTGCAGCGGAGAACCCTTCACCCACATTTGTGAGTGGAAGAGACGCTCCCCCTCCTCTGATCTTCAGGCTCAATATTCTAGACCTTGGCGGTGGAAATTGTGGCATTGGGCTCTACATCAATAATTTTCTTCCCCTTGTCATTCCCCTTGTCAGGTTTTGTCTCAAAATCATAACATGCATCGGACTCTAAGGATTTCAACTCAGCCACCAATGACTACTTGGCGTGACACTCATTTGTGTTGTGAGTGGGGCTCTTATGGAACTCAAACCACTTTCATGAGTCCTTCTTCATCTTCACGGTGCCATTCTTTTCTTGTGACTTCTATAGGGTGCCCTAGGTCGCACCACCTTGGCTATGTCCTTTGTTCTGCAGTTTGGGAGCGCTCTTTCCCTGCTTCTTATTCATAGATACAAAGTCACGCTTATTTTTTTTTAATTTTGTTCAATCTTTGCAACATATTGATATGGTGCACCAAGCAAGGAGATGTCCAGGAACTCCATTTCTTCTTGAATGTATTTGTGCAAACAACCACGTACTTGGGCACCAGATGTCACTCAGAGTATTTGATACCTAAATTTGTGTGTAGGGTATGAAAAATATTTGTGAACTGATGCACATATAGGTCCCTTTGTTGTCGTATTGTGGTCTAGTATATGTACTTGTCCTCATAGCTACCCATGGGGTAATATCGCTCCTTAACAACATATTGAAAAGAGTTCAAAGAAGGGGCAGTTGTAAACAGAGAGGGTTCCTTGGCCTTTTTCTCATAGTAAGTTTCCCACCAATCCTTGACATCGGGGGCTGCCTTAAGCACTGCAAAAGTAATATTCTCACTATCAGAGAAAGTATGGACCAAAAAATAACCTTCTAATATATTCAACCATTTATGAAAGAGTAATATTCTCCCTATCAGAGAAACTATGGACCGAAAAATAACCTTCTAATAGATTCAACCATTTATCTACAACATTTGCATCTATTTGACCTTCGAATATAGGGATATCGAATTTCACTTGTACCTTGAAGGGGTCAATGCCTATGAAGTGATTGTTGGATGAAGATCCATCGTCGATGGGAATTTGCTGAAGGATCTGGAAAAATTTGTCCATAATCTCATTCCTTTGTTGCTCAAGGTATTCTTCGAACAATAGTTCGATAGGATCTCATGATCCCTCATCTTTCTTTTCTTCTGCCATGGGAGGTTATTAGTGTCGGCAGGGATAGTCTTACAAAGGCTCAACCAGTTCAAGTCTCAACTCCTTATACCTCGACCTCATTAAAGACATGCACAGAAAAACAAATAAAGAGCAGACCGCTCTGATACCACTGAACCATATTTATGAAGGAATGAAATGAAATATAGATACAAACCTAAATGTGGAGATACAACGAAAACAGAACTTCAATTCATTAATAATAAAGTACTGAAAATTGTTTACATGTGGACTGGAAATAAACTAGCTCAGGTAATGGTAGCTTATCTATGAGAAGAGATGTGTCAACCACATGCCTTCTAAATTGTGTTACAATGAGGCTCGAAGGCCTATTTATTATTGAGAAACAATGGAAAACGCTAAACATCCCAAAAACCAAACCCTAGCAGATCAAGTGCCAAAATTTTGTGGTGCCCATTGGGGTAAATTGGTACATCAACTTCTCGGGGCCATAACTTTGGCATATTATCTTCATTTGACGCGTATGATACCTCGTTAGAAATATTTATCTGAGGACTACAACTTTTGACTACAAAGCCCAATCATAAACAATGAGTTAGCCCATTTTCCAAAAAAAAAAGTCATTTATGGCCTCAAAATAGCTTTAGAAGTTCAGGACCCTTAAAACTACCAAAAATAGTAAATTATGCTACAATTAAGGAAACTAAAAGAAACAATGGTGGGGGTCCAAGTGGAATAGGCAGTTGGCCACCAATATCCACCTAGATCACTTAATCATATCCAGTAACCGCTTAATCAAATTTATCTAGCTTTAAACATGGATTAGTGGTTTAATTAAGACGATTTGAGTTCACGATAAAACACTTTTTTGAATTTTACATATTGAACCATGTTATACACCCTTCTACCAATCCTTGGTCCACTAGACATGTTCATTCTAGTTCTTGCTTCCTGGACAACTGTGGTGTACCCTACTTACTGAGCTTATGTATACCAGCCCGAGTTGTGGGCCCTTCTACCAATCCCTAATGTCTCGGACTAGTCCATACCAGCCAACACTCCATGCCTACCAGACTAGGCTCATACTAGTCCCATGCCTTTTGGGCTAGTCCATAACATCCCATTTTTGCAATGCATACCTGACTCTAGGGAAGAATGTCAAATTTCAATGAAATCCTGGGGAAAAAACCAAATAAGTCCCTTTGTTTCCTTTACTACATGATCTTGGTTTTGGTTCCACCTGAGATTCCTTGTGCACTCAGCTATCTGGAAACACACTCAACAATGTCACCTGAACTTAACATCAATGGCAACACATTCAACACTTTCAAATTTGAATGGCTAGTTTTTTAGAGTGGCTTTGAAATTGAGATCTCAACACATAGGGTAGTGGTTCAAGCCTCCACATTCCGGGATGTACGTTTCCAAAAATATATCTTTCTCTAGAAGTTATCTGAAGACTAAGAACTATTCCAACCTTGGTGCAATATGATGGATGTCCCCTCTCTAGTTATTCCATGTGAAGATATCATTGATGGTGTCCACATCTAACATGCATAGTTACATCATTGTATCCTTGAAATGGTTCACATCTAAGTCCAATTGATGCAACAAACCATGTTTCTCCTTTAGGGACATGATTAGATTGAAATCCCCTCCTTCTACCCAAAGGGTGTTTGCAAAAAGTAGCCTAATTTTACACAGGTGTTGAAGGAATCTAATTTTGTCCCCCACTATATGAGGCCCATAGACATTGGATGTAAATCCTCTTCCTCTAATCCAATTGTCTAGAATTTTGTAGTGAGGGTACATGGGATAGTAAAGAGATAAAAAAAAATAGTAACTTCCCTTGGGTTCCATAGCATATCTAGCCCTCTTGCTTGGCCAATAGCTCTAATGATCATATATTGGTAGCATGCCCAACAATGTAAGACTAGTGTTGCCACTTTTTCACTGGTACATTTGGATTCTTGTAACATTACAATGGCTAGTTGTTTTCAATGCACTATATAGTTGAGAAGCATTTTCTTTCCTTTGAAATTGAGTTCTTTTATGTTCAATGAGATTATCTTCTTGGATTTTTGGGTGGTTAGGAAGATAATTCCTCCATCATAACGGTGATCCTTCCAAAGTTAACCAACATTTCCCCCAATTATTAGAGAAAATCCTTGTAGCTCCTCCTTCCTCTTTTTTTATCACATTTACAGACCTTGGGGGGGTCTTTAAACGAGTGAGTATGAATTCCTAAATGGTGGTTGTGTTAGTGTCAGTATTTCCAACCTTCCTCCAGTGATCGAATATGCTCTTACAAAGTGGTCTCAGAGTGTCAAGGTCAAATTTTGTCATTTCAAAGAGTTTTCAAGCAAAATTTGGTCACTAGGCATTAGGTCTAGGGTTTGTTTTAACTCCTTCTAAAGTTGTCAAAATTTCGGTTCATGTCATTATTCAGCTGAGTCTATCATTATTCATAGGGTTGTCATTATCATGTCAGTGTCTAATGAGTCATTCTACACCTTGTCCATGCTTCAGATGCGCCTAGGTAGGGTCATTTGCCTCTCCTAGGGTTTTGAAGCCAATTTCTCTTGGACGGTCAAATCATTGGCAAAACTTGTTTCCTGATGTTCATACACCTTCCCCTATCCTTAAAGTACCTTGCCAAATGCTTCCCATCACTGAGATCCCCCAAATTCCTCATTTTTGCACAAACCCTAGTTTCTAGCTACAACCTGGCAATTTTCTAGGTTTGGCCTGTGTTTTGCCCTTTTGGACCCCTTCCCCTCGCTCAATCTCTGCGATTCCACTTTCTCCTGCTTCCTAACATCCCTCCCCACTCCCAAAAATTTCCCCAAGAATTTAGAAGCCCCCTATCCCCTTCATTTCGCTCCATTTCGACAAAATTCATTGTTTCACACATCGGGACAAGTCGCACTCAAATGATGTTCCAGAGCAATAAAAGATGAATTTTGGAAAACTGAGAGAGGTTTTTGTCCATAACATGCCAAATAAGAAAAACCTCCTTCACGTTTTGCACAGGTGTCATGGTTTTAGAGAAATGTCAAAATTGCAATCGCTAGGTCCAAGGAGGTTGGCCAAGGCACTAAAACGACGGAAAAGGCCCGATCCACTCCAAATTTTGGCCAAAGCCTATTTGAATTAGCATGGTACTTTATTGGGGACTCTCAGCCCAAATTTCAAGAAATTTGGAGAAAATTTTGTCAATTGTGAATTTTTTGTGCCATTTACAGGTTTTCTCCATTAACGGGTCTCACCCCCCGCGCGACCCTTCATCTTGGCAACTCCATTTTGAAAAAACTCAGCATTTCCAGATTTTTCATGAGAATTTACATATGCTCATCAATGGACTTGAGATTTTATGAAGTTTTGGGCCTCCAGAAAGTCAAAAAAGGAGCAAAAAATGACTTTCTACCACATTTTTGAGACACAGAAAGCAGTCTTGGGAGATTGCAATTTTGGAGAGGCAAATGACCACCAAATTACGAAATTATAGTTGGGTTGTAAAGTAGACTCACAGAACTTTCCAACAAGCCTACTCTTGCTCAATTTGGACACCTAGAAGTGCCCCAAATGTGGTCCCAAAGGCGCGCGACCCGTCAGGCAAACTTCTCCAAATTTCAGTTTACAGCTCAGAAAAACGCAGTTTGACCCTGTTTGACTTTTTGGGGTGGATTATTATGCTCTTTGATGTAATTAATGTACTTTTATGACACTTTTACTCTTATGTACCTCTTCTAGAAGATTCAATGATGAAAAAGGTGAAAATTAAATGAATGAATTGGTTTCCTAGCTTATAGAGGCAAGTTGTTTTGACTGCCTAGATTTTAGTGCTCAGTTTAGAATTGGTTGAAACAGCTCCTAGAAGGATGAGCTCGACCCCTAGAGGCAAGGAAAGGTGTTAGCTTGCCTATATTATGTATTTTCTTAGTCATTTTTAGAGGTTGGAAGGTTGGACTCTTGAGGGATAAGCTATAATTGTATTATTCACTGTATCTCTGCAATTTTTGGCTAAGGAAGACCAGGGTTTTGCAGTCCTCTTTGGGATTCTTGTGGACTCATGTGTTGATGGTGTGTTTCTCAATGTATTTGTAAGCTTGTTATGTGACTCATTTCCTTTCTTTTACTTCTACACATTAAACAAATGAAGTGTTAAAGTAAGAATTCGTGCTTTCCATGCTCTGCTTTTAAGTTTGTTTAATTTCAATGTTTTCTACTGTCTAAAGAGAATTCAAAGTTATTGTTTTCTCTCTTTAGCTCTTCACCTTTCATTCTTGACCATCCACCTCAATCAAAGGCATCAACACTGTCTCCTACCTCGCCCCAAGGAACCCCTTGCAGAAACTATGTCCAATCCCCGCACCCAAAATTTCCCTCTCCTCAATTTGCCACCAAAAACCCAAAAAACCCCAAATCAAACTCTTTGATCAGTTTACTAGCCTAATATCAGTGTTACCTTATTGGTCATCTCCATCTATTGAAGATTTTACGAGACAGACCGGAGAGAGCCTTCTCCTGCCCCGTAGGGCTAGCTACGAGGCTAAATGGTTTGATGTTGCCTTGAGGTTTACCTTTCTCAGCCTGAGGTGAAATTTCTAGCGCTAACAGGTTGGATGAAATTTCACTTGAGGGATCTTGGGCTCTTTGATTCCTTAGTGTGAGAAGATCCTTATTGAGAAGCTACACTTCATGTTTTGGGATAGATTGAGGGTTCTTTCCTTGCTAGGCTACTACCATTTCTAGGAGATCCAATTCATCCAGATTCTTATCTTCGGGAGTTTCTTATGCATTAGTATTCATTCCCTCAATCATTATAGCTTCAACTGCTAAAGTGTCTAGCTTGTTTGTGCCCAACTCTTATTTTTTTTATGGGTGACTTTGAATGAGGATATCATCTCTCCTTTGATTTGTTAGCCTTTGGATCAATTTAGTGAGAGTTATGTGGTTGAGGATCATCATAGGAAGCCAAGGTCTTGAAGCTATTATGGTTTTTAATATCTTTACAAGAACCCAA